>JBAKBP010013475.1:0-62829 GCA_037953745.1 Lithodes maja | reverse complement strand
CTTTCTTGCATTGGTTGTTCCGCACTTAAGACACTTAGTATCTGCTTGGCCATAGTCTTCCAAGATTATCCGTTCCTCTGCCTCTACCAAGCCGTCCTCTTGATCTTCCCGTGGTGCTTCCATCTCTACCATGTCTCCCTTGTTTCAGAAACCCCGGGAAATCTCTCCTGGCACATATCTAGATTATTGCTGTTGTTATTAATGTATAATTGGCTGGATGCATAACAATTCACTTATCATAGTCAACCTTTCTGATGGGATATGTAAAAAACAGAAAAAAAAAAAAAAAAAAAAACATCACATATCATAGTCAACCTTTCTGATGGGCAATTGGCCTGCTTCTCCTAAAGCTAAGTGGTTAAATGTATAAATCCTCGGCATTGGGCACCGGTACAACTAAAAGATCTAACTGATTGAAAGGAAGCACGCCAATTATATCCTATGATTACTTACACTGGCGACGCCACCCTGATGTTGAGTATTAATAGATGCTTAGGATATTAATAATGCTGTCAACATCAAGATAGGGAGAGAGCCAGAGAGTGAGCGAGAGCCAGGATCTGAGTGGGTAACCGGATCTAGGGCAGCAGTTATGGAAAAATTATTAAATTGTACAAAATGTTAAGAGAGAGAGAGAGAGAGAGAGAGAGCAGGGGCGGGGGCCAGGGAGAAAGAAAGCGAGCTGGAGAGGGGGCTGGCTGGTTGGGTATGAAAGATGTTAGAGGAAAACAAATAACTAAAATGATAAAAAGCGATCTGAAGTTATAGATAACCAAAAAAATAATAGCAATGAGGCGGTTAAGTGCGGTGATTGAAAGTGGATGGAAAGATGTTAAGGATAAAAAGGAGAGAGAGAGAGAGAGAGAGAGAGAGAGAGAGAGAGAGAGAGAGAGAGAGAGAGAGAGAGAGAGAGAGATAAATGAAAATGGACCTTGTAGCAAGTATTTCCTCAATGGTTAAAGAGAGGGAAATGAAAATGGACCTTATAGCAAATACTTCATAAAGGTTAGAATTGTTTGAGAAGTTGAAGGACCGAGGGTCAGGTCCTTGGGGTAGATGGAAGATGAGGCCTATGGTGGGGAACCATAAGGGTGAAACTGCCTGCCCTATAAACGGTCACCTCACTCACCTTGTGGTCACTGCTGGAGGTTTATGGTGCCTGGGCAGGGCTGGGCTAGTGCCTGACGGCTCCTTGTCCCCTCACTGATACTGGTAATAACACTCTCAAGATTAAACTAAATATGCTTTGTGGGCGATGTTTAAACAAGAAACCAGTTCTGTTTACTATGTGCCGAAACACCGTATCATCGCCGATCTTCTGATACGTATATGGGTCACTTAGCCCCACGATACCCCTCCGAAAATCCCCTCTTTTGAGGAGCTCAACGGACCCGTGTGCTCTCACTGTGCTCTCACTCACTCACTCTCGACTATAAGTATTATAAATATGTATTTTGTTTTCATCTGAGTCAACGAGTTCTATTTTATATCATTAGTTATAAGTGTTGTGTGTGGGACTTATTTGTAATGATGAGAGGAGAGAGAGTGAGTACGGGGGGCCAGTGAGTGCGCCATGCGGCAGGTAGGCCTAATTCCCTCCTCCCTCCTCCCTCCTCCCCCTCAGTGCATGGGAAATCCTTTGTCGATCCCAGATTGAGAGAGAATATTACGTAATGATTGCTAGTGCGCGGTCCTTAGTAGTTGGCGATATGCTCACTAGAGGGCCGAGTATAAAAAGGGAGGTCTCGCCGCATTTTCCTCAGAACTCATAAGGCAGAGCGACTTCTCATATCCCTTGCAACTATATATATTCTTCCGACTGATGTGAACTTTCCCTACTCTCTGTACCGCCTACCTTCTTCTCTTCCCGACCCTTTATAACCTCAATGACCCCTTTGGTGCAGATTTAGTCAGCCAAAGTATTGTCGCTTGAGTTCTCACGAGATATATGCCTATTAGATAGCCTATTTTGGAAGGGATAACTAGAATAGGATTGATTAATGTTTGTTGCACTCGTATATGCATTTCCCTGTGTATGATTATTCATGTTCCTGTTTTCTGCTGATCTAGGTGATGCTAGACTGGGATAAGGCTACTAGAGTTGTGATTCCCGATGTGTATTAGGTTTTGTTGAACCTGTACAATCGCAACGGAGACTTGGAAAGCCTAGGTGGTCTTTCTGACTGTGTACCTTGTGAGTTTAGCACTGTGTTGCGAGTGAGGGCTTTTGCCTCTGCCACTCAGCACTGTGCTAACTCGTTTGCTTGACTTTGAGAGGATCGCCAGGAGAGAACCAGATACTAGTGATCTGGATCTCTCAAGAGAGCATCCCGTCAATTAACGTAATTTGGCCGCACAGCCTTAAGGACCTCGCTAGGCTACGAGCCGCTTGCTCAGCCATTGTTTCCTAGCCTACTACATCCCAGCTAGACTTTGCTCGGTCAGCAGATACAGCATAGTATTGAAGCTTTCCTTATGTATGTTAATGTTTAAGCACTATTGATTTCATGTGTGGCACGCATAAGCTACTTTAGAGATTAGTGGCCCCCGAGCACAATCCTAGTAGGCTATGGCCAGTGCATTGTCGGAGTACTTCTTTTATATGTTTGCCATTTACTACTGTCTATTCTTCTAATTCTTCTTATGTCAATTTAAAGCCTGTAATATTAGTTAATTGCCAGTGTGTTGCTTATTGAATTGCTGTTCAAAATCCGATACTTACTTCTTACGAGTATCCGAGAAGCATCTAACTTTATCAGAAGATTCCTTGCTCGATGCTCGAGGACTATTGTTTAACGTAACGTAATAGTGCCGATCCGAAGTAGAGGGTGGAGGACTTCTTAAGTTCTTAGTCAAGGGTGGATTACTTCGGCTTCGGCCAACACTATTCTTTGGTGTTGTTGTATTTACTTCTTTGTTTGATTGTTGACCAGACTAGATAACTCCCGTCTTTTTATTAGTCTGTTGTGAAACGCTAGTACCGAGTTCTTGCATACCCCGTTATAGCAGATAGAACTCTGGAGGGTATTGGTGTTTTTTGTTCGGCTGGCAGTACTCTGGGGTTGGGATCGTGTGTTTCCGTTGTGGCAGCGAGCCATACTCGAGTCCTGTTTGAGAGCCCTAGTGTACCCGAGTGCCCGGTCGTAACAAATGGCGACCTTGCTTAGGATTTTGTGAACAGTATAAATTTTTGCAGAGTTGTACAACATTTGTTTGTTTGTACTTTAGCGTGCATATTGAAGAATATTTTTTTTGTAGGGCAATTAGTAGAGCATTTAAGAGACTCCAGTTAATTTAGTAATTAGTGCTTGCATAAGGAAGTTTAACACTTTTGTCTCGAGAATTTTTTTGTGGACTTCAGTATGTCGTGCCCTAGCACTGACGAGGAGCGAGAGATGCCATTTGAAGAGGTGCCGTTAGTAATCAGTGAGGAGGATGCTAGAGTTTTTGTGAGTAAGCGGTACCACGTGACGGAGGAGAGGCTGACTGGGGTGAATGTTTATGGCTGGCACCTGATAGCCAAGGTTTTGGGCCTATCCAATGTAGTAGGGATGTCCAAGGGGGAGCTGATTTCCTGGGTGTTGCGTGGGCGACATGGGGTTTCGGAGGAGAGGGCGTTTGGGGGGGTTCCTCCCCAGATCCCCTCTCACTCGACTCCCACAGTGCCGTCCACTCAGTTGCCGGAGGTTAGCACTCTCCCACAGAGGGATGAGAATTGGCAGATTGGAGTGCCCTCGGGCGGTGCACATGGTGGTTCCCCAGTTTTTGCCCCCCCTCCTTCAGTAGTGGCAGCTCCCTCTTCCTGCCTGTCTCCAGATATGATATTTAGACTTGAGCTTGCTAAAATTGAGGCTAGGAAGCAGGAGAATGAGACCAGGAGGCAGGAGATTGAGGTTAGGAGGCACGAGGCTGAGCTTAGGTACGACTCCGAGAAATATTGTGCTCAAAATAGATTTAGATAAGACTCGTGCAGAGTCGACAGGGACTCGGATGGGCCGTGAGGGCCAAGTAAGAGAACAGTCCTTGTCCCACTTAGTCAAATTGGTGCCGGCATTTAGTGAAACTGAAGTCACAGAATTTTTTAATCGTTTTGAGAAGAAGTGTAGGGAGCATAATTGGCCTGAAGAGAAGTGGGCAGCTCTAGTCTCCTCAAGACTTACGGGTAAGGGTCTGAAGGCTTATGATTCACTACCTATAGAGTCTTTCATTGACTACCCAGAATTGAAGAGAGCTGTCCTACGGGCATACGAGTTGCAACCAGAAACATATCGATTGAAGTTTCGGGGTGTTACGAAGACTAGGGAGGCGACCTTTCTTGAACATGCCCGGGACTTAAAAGATGCACTTACAAACTGGACACGTTCTGAGAAAGCTGAGACGGCCGAACAGTTGACTGAGCTGTTTCTGCTCGAGCAGTTTTATAAGTGTACAGGTGCAGAAATGACTTTAACTATTAAAGAAAAGAACCCAAAAACTCTACAGGAAGCAGCTGAGATGGCTGACCTCCGGCTATCACTAATTCGTGGGTGCGGGTCTGCTCAGCGTAGTGAGGCAGGTAACAAGGGGCGTGACGCCCCACCCCCCCGAGTTAGTGATATACATTATGCAAACAAGTACAAGAGTTATGATACCAAGACTGACCACAAGACTAGCACCGTCCCATTTAAGAAGGGGCCGGGCCCTTCCCAGTACCAAGGGAAGCCCAGAGGGGAGTTGGAGTGTTATCATTGTCATGAAAAGGGGCACTTTGCAAGAGTCTGTCCTAGCAAACCACCTACAGCAGCTGTGTCTTTGGCCTGCAACATTGGTGTGTCTCCGAAGTCTTCTGAGTTTGCCCGGGGCAGTTCGTCAGAGGCTGAGGCACAGCCAATGCAGAAGCACCTGGGAGGCTCGAACCCTGCTCAGGATGCTTTTTGCGACCATAGAGGGCGGGGTTGCGTGATGTGGGCGGGGCGCAAGCATGGAGTAGAGGTCTTGCGTGATACAGGTGCTTCCCAGACTCTGATGAATAACTTGACTGGCTACCCTATAAATGCGGCTCGGGTGGTAGTGGTGCAGGGTATTAATGCAACTCGGTCATACCCGCTGGTGCGGTTGGAGTTGGAGGTGGATGGTGTGGCACGTGAATTGGATGTCGGGATTGTGGAGAAACTGCCAGTGGAGGGCGTCGACCTTCTTCTCGGCAACGACTTTGCAATGCCCGCTTCTGAGGTTCTACCCTTAGTCGTTGCCGAGAGGCCGGCCGACGTGAGTGGGGAAGAGCAAGAGTGGGTCGAGCGGTGCCAAACACAACCCATGGCGTGTGTTGTCACCCGAGCTCGGGCAGATAAAGTGTCACAGCCTAGTCCTCCGTCTTCAGACCAGCAGAGGAACGATCAACAGGAGGAGGCTAAAGCTGGAGTTGGTTTTAAGAGTTTTGACTCGGCGGCTCTCCTGGGTGATTCAGTATTGGCCCCTATGTTAGAGTCTGGAGAGGCCCCAGGACCTGTCACAGCTAGTGAGGAGGTAGGGCAGGAAGAGACTCCGAGGCAGCAACGTTACACACGGAGAGAAAAAAGGGTTGCTCAGTTTGATATTGGGGGAGGACTTGGGTTGCTTCGGAAGCATCTAGACAGGTTGGTTCCTTCAGATATTTGTAAACTGCAGTTGGAGGATCCGGAGGTTCAGAAGTGTGGTAATGGGGCTGTCGAGATCAAACACGAGGACGGGGAAGCATGTCATGTGAACCTGTTGGAGGAGTTTGTGAGGCAACCACCTGAGCAGCCTACTGTCCCTGCGTTGGTCTGCCGCGGCCAAGGTGGAGAAGGAGAGGGGGGCAGTAGGGCACAGGTGGAGGAGAGTAGGGATTGTCATGTCTCGGCGGAGCAGTGGGCGGGGGACACGAGTCTGGTGGCTGTGGAAGCGCTAGAGCACCTGCCTGAGCAGCAGTGTGCAGCACTCCAGCACCAGCTCGGTTCATACCCCACTGGTCGTGCCGAGCCCCTGAGTCTCACAACTCGGGCGGTGCAAGATGTTCCACGGGCAGGTCACGTGACTGTTGAAAGACCGTTAGCCTCGTTGTTTCGGTGGTTTAAGGTGGGCGACGAGGCTTTGGCATGGTTGCCAGGTCAGGGTCGACCCATGGCTGCCAAGGGTGGTGGTCAAAAGGAGGACATTGAGCAGATTGGTAAGGTCGGCTGTGGTATCGCAGTGCCCGGTCGTCGCATAGCCTCCCAATGCTGCTCTAGTCTAATGCAACAGCCCTACCATAGACCGACTGTATCTGGCCATGTCGCTGAAAGCGGTGATGCTGCGCAGGCAGATGTCGTCACAAGGAATGCGGGGGTGCGCATGTACGGTATCGGCGGGGAAGCCTTAGCAATAATGAACTGTGGGAGTGACTGCACAGGTGGTACTGATTGTCCCTCTCATGACCTGGATGTTCTAGGGACGAAGGTGGAGAAGGAGGGAGACTACAGGTTAGAAGCTGCGGTCTCGGCTGGGTTGTGGGAGGGCACTAGGCATGTTGTTCGTGGAGACAGTGCAAGGCAGTTATTTACTAGGCTATGGCAGTACTTTCGCATGTTTGTTGCTTCTCCAGGCCTGATGTACGGGGTAGAATCCGACATGCAGGCTGGAGATAGTGCAAGGCTCAGTTTAATTCCCTACCGTATAAATCCTGCTCGACAGCCTATGGTGCAAGCAGAGCTGGATTACGTGTGGACGAAGGGTCTGAGGGATAAGGAATGTCGTGAGTGGTCGTTGCTTGTAACTTTGTCCGAGCGTGCTAAAGAGGTATGTGGTTTTGTTGTGGACGGGAGTACCTACCAGTGCAATGTTATGCCTGACGGACTTGAGAATGCACTAGCAACGTTTCAGAACCTGATGAATGAAATTGAAAAGGACGATGATGCGCTGGGGCATTTCGAGGTCTATGTTCCAGCCTATGGTCCGGTCGTTGTAGTTTACCCAGATCATCACCCTCTCAAGATCTTGGACCAGTTTCACAATCGGAATATGAGGCTGACCAGGTGGTCACTAAGGTTATTGGTATATAACCTGGACATACGCCATATTGCCGGTTGTGACAACGTGGTTGCAGATGGTCGTTCAAGGGTATATGATCCTGGGTAGATTGACACACGGGTAGCCTCCTGCTTTAGTTTGAATAGTATTTTGCGCTTGGTGCTTGTTGGCTCGCGATTGTAGCCCAGCGTATTGGGTCGTAAAGCAGGAGTTGAGCGTTTGGTATAGAAGAAAATAGGCTGCCCTTATAGTGCAGCCGGAAAAAAACATATTAAAATATAAAAATCATATAAAAACTCTTTCTTTTTGATATAGATAATTGTATAAGTTTGTCATAGCCTATTGAGTTTGAGTAGTCCACGAACTATCAAACGGCTGAGCTGCTGTAAGCTCGCTCTGGGAGCATGATATTGTGTCTTTTGCTATTGTTGGGAGGAGTTATAAAATGTGATTTTTTTTTTTTTTTTTTTTTAATAAGATGTGTTTTAGTGATAAACTCAGCTTTGTTTTAGTGCCGTGCGGTCGCTGGGTGTGGGGGGCTTGATGGGGTTCTGTGTGTCAGATTTTAGCTCAGGGTTGAGCAAGTAAAATCTTGGGGGAGGTGTGACGCATGTCGAGTATGAGCATGCTGTACAGAACGCCCAGTCAGGCCCCACTCTCGCTAGGATCGTCAGGGCAGGAACTTTGGCTGTAGTCTGTGTAAAGTTTCCTAACTTAGTTTATGTGAGCCGTTGTACTATAAGTATTATAAATATGTATTTTGTTTTCATCTGAGTCAACGAGTTCTATTTTATATCATTGGTTATAAGTGTTGTGTGTGGGACTTATTTGTAATGATGAGAGGAGAGAGAGTGAGTACGGGGGGCCAGTGAGTGCGCCATGCGGCAGGTAGGCCTAATTCCCTCCTCCCTCCTCCCTCCTCCCCCTCAGTGCGTGGGAAATCCTTTGTCGATCCCAGATTGAGAGAGAATATTACGTAATGATTGCTAGTGGGCGGTCCTTAGTAGTTGGCGATATGCTCACTAGAGGGCCGAGTATAAAAAGGGAGGTCTCGCCGCATTTTCCTCAGAACTCATAAGGCAGAGCGACTTCTCATATCCCTTGCAACTATATATATTCTTCCGACTGATGTGAACTTTCCCTACTCTCTGTACTGCCTACCTTCTTCTCTTCCCGACCCTTTATAACCTCAATGACCCCTTTGGTGCAGATTTAGTCAGCCAAAGTATTGTCGCTTGAGTTCTCACGAGATATATGCCTATTAGATAGCCTATTTTGGAAGGGATAACTAGAATAGGATTGATTAATGTTTGTTGCACTCGTATATGCATTTCCCTGTGTATGATTATTCATGTTCCTGTTTTCTGCTGATCTAGGTGATGCTAGACTGGGATAAGGCTACTAGAGTTGTGATTCCCGATGTGTATTAGGTTTTGTTGAACCTGTACAATCGCAACGGAGACTTGGAAAGCCTAGGTGGTCTTTCTGACTGTGTACCTTGTGAGTTTAGCACTGTGTTGCGAGTGAGGGCTTTTGCCTCTGCCACTCAGCACTGTGCTAACTCGTTTGCTTGACTTTGAGAGGATCGCCAGGAGAGAACCAGATACTAGTGATCTGGATCTCTCAAGAGAGCATCCCGTCAATTAACGTAATTTGGCCGCACAGCCTTAAGGACCTCGCTAGGCTACGAGCCGCTTGCTCAGCCATTGTTTCCTAGCCTATGTTACGACCGGGCACTCGGGTACACTAGGGCTCTTACACAGGACTCGAGTATGGCTCGCTGCCACAACGGAAACACACGATCCCAACCCCAGAGTACTGCCAGCCGAACAAAAAACGCCACTACCCTCCAGAGTTCTATCTGCTATAACGGGGTATACAAGAACTCGGTACTAGCGTTTCACACAACAGACTAATAACAAAACGGGAGTTATCTAGTCTGGTCAACAATCAAACAAAGAAGAAAGTACTACAACACTAAAGAATAGTGTTGGCCGAAGCCGAAGTAATCCACCCTTGAACTAAGAACTTAAGAAGTCCTCCACCCTCTACTTCGGATCGGCACTATTACGTTACGTTAAACAATAGTCCTCGAGCATCAAGCAAGGAATCTTCTGATAAGTTAGATGCTTCTCGAATACTCATAAGAAGTAAGTATCGGATTTTGAACAGCAATTTAATGAATAACTCACTGGTAATTAAAGGCTTTAAATTGACATAAGAAGAATTATAAGAATAAGCAATAGGATATGGCAAACATTAAGAAGAAGTACTCCGACAATGCACTAGCAATAGCCTACTAAGATTGTGCTCGTGGGCCACTAATCTCTGAAGTAGCTAAGCGTGCCACACATGAAATCAATAGTGCTTAAACAATAATATACATAAGGAGAAGCTTCAATACTATGCTGTATCTGCTGGTCGAGCAAAGTCTAGCTGGGATATCTAAGGTTAAGAGACAATGGCTGAGCAAGCGGCTCGTAGCCTAGCGAGGTCCTTAAGACTGTGCGGCCAAATTACGGTAATTGACGGGATGCTCTCTTGAGAGATCCAGATCACTAGTATCTGGTTCTCTCCTGGCGATCCTCTCAAAGTCAAGCAAATGAGATAGCACAGTGTTGGGTGGCACAGGCAAAAGCCCTCACTCGCAACACAGTGCTAAACTCCCACGGTACACAATCAAAAAGACCCCCTAGGCTTCCCACGTCTCCGTTGCAATTGTGCTGGTTCAACCAACCTAGCACTCATAGGAAATCACAACTCGAGGAACCCTATCCCAGTCTAGCATTACCTAAACCAGCAGAAAACAGGAACATGAATAATAGTACACAGGGAAATACATATACGAGTGCAACAAACATCAATCAATCCTATTCTAGTTAACCCTTCCAAAAATAGGCTATCTAACAGGCACTTATCTCGTGAGAACTCAAGCGATAATACTTTGGCTGACTAAATCTGCACCAAAGGGGTCATTGGTTAAAAAGGGACGAGAAGAGAAGAAAATAGGCTGTTCAGAGAGTAGAGAAAGTTCACATCAGTCGGAAGAATATCGATAGTTGCAAGGGATATGAGAGGTCGCTTTGCCTGATGAGTTCTGAAGCATGGTGGCAAAAACCTCTCTTTTTATATTCGGCCCTCTAGCGGCATATCTCAAACTACTTAAGGACCGCCCACTGGCAATCATGACGTCATATTCTCTCAATCTGGGATTGACAAAGAACTTCCCACGCGCTGAAAGGGAGGAAGGGAGGAAGGGAGGAGGGAGTTAGGCCTACACACCTCGTGGCGCGCTCACTGGCTGTCGTTACATAACTCTCTCTCTCATCATTGTATATAAGTCCCACACACAATACTTATAACTAATGATATAAAATAGAACTCGTTGACTTAGAAGAAAACAAAATACATAATGATAATACTTATAGTACAACGGTTCACATAAACTGAGTTAGGAAACTCTACACAGACTACAGCCAAAGTTCCTGCCCTGACGATCCTAGCGAGAGTGGGGCCTGACTGGGCGTTCTGTACAGCATGCTCATACTCGACATGCGTCACACCTCCCCCAAGATTTTACTTGCTCAACCCTGAGCTAAAATCTGATATACAGAACCCCATCAAACCCCTCACACCCAGCGACCGCATGGCACTAAAACAACGCTGAGTTTATCACTAAAACACATCTTATAAAAAAAAAAATTCACATTTCATAACTCCTCCCAACAATAGTAAAAGACACAATATCATGCTCCCAGAGCGAGCTTACAGCAGCTCAGCCGTTTGATAGTTCGTGGACTACTCAAACCTTATAGGCTATGACAAACTTATACAATTATCTTCATCAAAAAGAAAGAGTTTTTATATGATTTTTATATTTTAATATGTTTTTTCCCGGCTGCACTATAAGGGCAGCCTATTTTCTTCTATACCAAACGCTCAACAATCCTGCTTTACGACCCAATACGCTGGGCTACAACCGCGAGCCAACAAGCACCAAGCGCAAAATACTACTCAAACCAAAGCAGGAGGCTACCCGTGTGTCAATCTACCCAGGATCATATACCCCTGAGCGACCACATGCAACCTCGTTGTCACAACCGGCAATATGGCTTATGTCCAGGTTATATACCAATAACCTTAGTGACCACCTGGTCAGCCTCATATTCCGATTGTGAAACTGGTCCAAGATCTCGAGAGGGTAATGATCTGGGTAAACTACACCGACCGGACCATAGGCTGGAACATAGATCTCGAAATGCCCCAGCGCATCATTGTCCTTTTCACTTTCATTCATCAGGCTCTGACACGTTGCTGGTGCATTCTTAAGTCCGTCAGGCACAACATTGCACTGGTAGGTACTTCCGTCCACAACAAAACCACACACCTCTCCAGCACGCTCGTACAAAGTTACAGGCAACGACCACTCACGGCATTCCTTATCCCTCAGATCCTTCGTCCACACGTAATCCAGCTCTGCTTGCACCATAGGCTGTCGAGCAGGATTTATACGGCAGGGAATTAAACTGAGCCTTGCACTATCTCCAGCCTGCATGTCGGATTCTACCCCGTACATCAGGCCTGGATAAGCAACAAACATGCGAAAGTACTGCCATAGCCTAGTAAATAACTGCCTTGCACTGTCTCCACGAACAACATGCCTTGTGCCCTCCCACAACCCAGCCGAGACCGCAGCTTCTAACCTGTAGTCTCCCTCCTTCTCCACCTTCGTCCCTAGAACAGCCAGGTCATGAGAGGGACAATCAGTACCACCCGTGCAGTCACTCCCACAGTTCATTATTGCTAAGGCTTCCCCGCCGATACCGTACATGCGCACCCCCGCATTCCTTGTGACGACATCTGCCTGCGCAGCATCACCGCTTTCAGCGACATGGCCAGATACAGTCGGTCTATGGTAGGGCTGTTGCATTAGACTAGAGCAGCATTGGGAGGCTATGCGACGACCGGGCACTGCGATACCACAGCCGACCTTACCAATCTGCTCAATGTCCTCCTTTTGACCACCACCCTTGGCAGCCATGGGTCGACCCTGACCTGGCAACCATGCCAAGGCCTCGTCGCCCACCTTAAACCACCGAAACAACGAGGCTAACGGTCTTTTAACAGTCACATGACCTGCCTGCGGAACATCTCGCACCGCCCGAGTTGTGAGACTCAGGGGCTCGGCACGACCAGTGGGGTATGAACCGAGCTGGTGCTGGAGTGCTGCACACTGCTGCTCAGGCAGGTGCTCTAGCACTTCCACAGCCACCAGACTCGTGTCCCCCGCCCACTGCTTCGCCGAGACATGACAATCCCTACTCTCCTCCACCTGTGCCCTACTGCCCCCCTCTCCTTCTCCACCTTGGCCGCGGCAGACCAACGCAGGGACAGTAGGCTGCTCAGGTGGTTGCCTCACAAACTCCTCCAACAGGTTCACATGACATGCTTCCCCGTCCTCGTGTTTAATCTCGACAGCACCATTACCACACTTCTGAACTTCCGGATCCTCCAACTGCAGTTTACAAATATCTGAGGGAACCAACCTGTCTAGATGCTTCCGAAGCAACCCAAATCCTTCCCCAATATCAAACTGAGCAATCCTTTTTTCTCTCCGTGTGCAACGTTGCTGCCTCGGAGTCTCCTCCGGCCCTACCTCCTCACTAGCTGTGACAGGTCCTGGGGCCTCTCCAGACTCTAACATAGGTGCCAATACTGAATCACCCAGGAGAGCCGCCGAGTCAAAACTCTTAAAACCAACTCCAGCTTTAGCCTCCTCCTGTTGATCGTTCCTCTGCTGGTCTGAAGACGGAGGACTAGGCTGTGACACTTTAGCTGCCCGAGCTCGGGTGACAGCACACGCCATGGGTTGTGCCTGGCACCGCTCGACACACTCTTGTTCTCCCCCACTCACGTCGGCCGGCCTCTCGGCAACGACTAAGGGTAGAACCTCAGAAGCGGGCATTGCAAAGTCGTTGCCGAGAAGAAGGTCGACGCCCTCCACTGGCAGTTTCTCCACAATCCCGACATCCAATTCACGTGTCACACCATCCACCTCCAACTCCAACCGCACCAGCGGGTATGACCGAGTTGCATTAATACCCTGCACCACTACCACCCGAGCCACATTTATAGGGTAGCCAGTCAAGTTATTCATCAGAGTCTGGGAAGCACCTGTATCACGCAAGACCTCTACTCCATGCTTGCGCCCCGCCCACATCACGCAACCCCGTCCTCTATGGTCGCAAAAAACATCCTGAGCAGGGTTCGAGCCTCCCAGGTGCTTCTGCATTGGCTGTGCCTCAGCCTCTGACGAACTGCCCCGGGCAAACTCAGAAGACTTCGGAGACACACCAATGTTGCAGGCCAAAGACACAGCTGCTGTAGGTGGTTTGCTAGGACATACTCTTGCAAAGTGCCCCTTTTCATGACAAAGATAACACTCCAACTCCCCTCTGGGCTTCCCTTGGTACTGGGAAGGGCCCGGCCCCTTCTTAAATGGGACGGTGTTAGTCTTGTGGTCAGTCTTGGTATCATAGCTCTTGTACTTGTTTGCATAATGTATATCACTAACTCGGGGGGGTGGGGTGTCACGCCCTTGTTACCTGCCTCACTACGCTGGGCAGACCCGCACCCACGAATTAATGATAGCCGGAGGTCAGCCATCTCAGCTGCCTCCTGTAGAGTTTTAGGGTTCTTTTCTTTAATAGTTAAAGTCATATCTGCACCAGTACACTTATAAAACTGCTCGAGCAGAAACAGCTCAGTCAACTGTTCGGCCGTCTCAGCTTTCTCAGAACGTGTCCAGTTAGCAAGTGCATCTTTTAAGTCCCGGGCATGTTCAAGAAAGGTCGCCTCCCTAGTCTTCGTAACACCCCGAAACTTCAATCGATATGTTTCTGGTTGCAACTCGTATGCCCGTAGGACAGCTCTCTTCAATACTGGGTAGTCAATGCAAGACTCTAAAGGCAGTGCATCATAAGCCTTCAGACCCTTACCCGTAAGTCTTGAGGAGACTAGAGCTGCCCACTTCTCTTCAGGCCAATTATGCTCCCTACACTTCTTCTCAAAACGATTAAAAAATTCTGTGACTTCAGTTTCACTAAATGCCGGCACCAATTTGACTAAGTGAGACAAGGACTGTTCTCTTACTTGGCCCTCCCGGCCCATCCGAGCCCCTGTCGACTCTGCACGAGTCTTATCTAAATCTATTTGAGCACAATATTTCTCTGAGTCGTATCTAAGCTCAGCCTCGTGTCTCCTGGTCTCATCCTCGTGCCTCCTGGTCTCATCCTCGTGCCTCCTAATCTCAGCCTCAATCTCCTTCTCATGCCTCCTAGACTCAATCTCCTGCTTCTTCGTCTCAATCTTAGCCATCTCAAGTTTAAATATCATATCTGGAGACAGGCAGGAAGAGGGAGCTGCCACTACTGAAGGAGGGGGGGCAAGAACTGGGGAACCACCATACGCACCGCCCGAGGGCACTCCAATCTTCCAATTCTCATCCCTCTGTGGGAGAGTGCTAACCTCCGGCAACTGAGTGGACGGCACTGTGGGAGTCGAGTGAGAGGGGATCTGGGAGGAACCCCCCCAAACGCCCTCTCCTCCGAAACCCATGTCGCCCACGCAACACCCAGGAAATTAGCTCCCCCTTGGACATCCCTCCTACATTGGATCTGCCCAAAACCTTGGCTATCAGGTGCAAGCCATAAACATTCACCCCAGTCAGCCTCTCCTCCGTCACGTGGTACTGCTTACTCACAAAAAGTCTAGCATCCTCCTCACTAGTTACTAACGGCACCTCCTCACATAGCATCTCTCGCTCCTCGTCAGTACTAGGGCCCGACATACTGAAGTTCACCAAAAAATTCTCGAGACAAAAGTGTTAAACTCCCTTATGCAAGCACTAATTACTAAATTAACTGGAGTCTCTTAAATGCTCTCCTAATTGCCTTACAAAAAAAAAAATATTCTTCAATATGTACGCTAAAGTACCAACAAACAAATGTTGTACAACTCTGCAAAAAATTATACTGTTCACAAAATCCTAAGCAAGGTCGCCATTTGTTACGACCGGGCACTCGGGTACACTAGGGCTCTTACACAGGACTCGAGTATGGCTCGCTGCCACAACGGAAACACACGATCCCAACCCCAGAGTACTGCCAGCCGAACAAAAAACGCCACTACCCTCCAGAGTTCTATCTGCTATAACGGGGTATACAAGAACTCGGTACTAGCGTTTCACACAACAGACTAATAACAAGACGGGAGTTATCTAGTCTGGTCAACAATCAAACAAAGAAGAAAGTACTACAACACTAAAGAATAGTGTTGGCCGAAGCCGAAGTAATCCACCCTTGAACTAAGAACTTAAGAAGTCCTCCACCCTCTACTTCGGATCGGCACTATTACGTTACGTTAAACAATAGTCCTCGAGCATCAAGCAAGGAATCTTCTGATAAGTTAGATGCTTCTCGAATACTCATAAGAAGTAAGTATCGGATTTTGAACAGCAATTTAATGAATAACTCACTGGTAATTAAAGGCTTTAAATTGACATAAGAAGAATTATAAGAATAAGCAATAGGATATGGCAAACATTAAGAAGAAGTACTCCGACAATGCACTAGCAATAGCCTACTAAGATTGTGCTCGTGGGCCACTAATCTCTGAAGTAGCTAAGCGTGCCACACATGAAATCAATAGTGCTTAAACAATAATATACATAAGGAGAAGCTTCAATACTATGCTGTATCTGCTGGTCGAGCAAAGTCTAGCTGGGATATCTAAGGTTAAGAGACAATGGCTGAGCAAGCGGCTCGTAGCCTAGCGAGGTCCTTAAGACTGTGCGGCCAAATTACGGTAATTGACGGGATGCTCTCTTGAGAGATCCAGATCACTAGTATCTGGTTCTCTCCTGGCGATCCTCTCAAAGTCAAGCAAATGAGATAGCACAGTGTTGGGTGGCACAGGCAAAAGCCCTCACTCGCAACACAGTGCTACACACGGTACACAATCAAAAAGACCCCCTAGGCTTCCCACGTCTCCGTTGCAATTGTGCTGATTCAACCAACCTAGCACTCATAGGAAATCACAACTCGAGGAACCCTATCCCAGTCTAGCATTACCTAAACCAGCAGAAAACAGGAACATGAATAATAGTACACAGGGAAATACATATACGAGTGCAACAAACATCAATCAATCCTATTCTAGTTAACCCTTCCAAAAATAGGCTATCTAACAGGCACTTATCTCGTGAGAACTCAAGCGATAATACTTTGGCTGACTAAATCTGCACCAAAGGGGTCATTGGTTAAAAAGGGACGAGAAGAGAAGAAAATAGGCTGTTCAGAGAGTAGAGAAAGTTCACATCAGTCGGAAGAATATCGATAGTTGCAAGGGATATGAGAGGTCGCTTTGCCTGATGAGTTCTGAAGCATGGTGGCAAAAACCTCTCTTTTTATACTCGGCCCTCTAGCGGCATATCTCAAACTACTTAAGGACCGCCACTGGCAATCATGACGTCATATTCTCTCAATCTGGGATTGACAAAGAACTTCCCACGCGCTGAAAGGGAGGAAGGGAGGAAGGGAGGAGGGAGTTAGGCCTACACACCTCGTGGCGCGCTCACTGGCTGTCGTTACATAACTCTCTCTCTCATCATTGTATATAAGTCCCACACACAATACTTATAACTAATGATATAAAATAGAACTCGTTGACTTAGAAGAAAACAAAATACATAATGATAATACTTATAGTACAACGGTTCACATAAACTGAGTTAGGAAACTCTACACAGACTACAGCCAAAGTTCCTGCCCTGACGATCCTAGCGAGAGTGGGGCCTGACTGGGCGTTCTGTACAGCATGCTCATACTCGACATGCGTCACACCTACTACATCCCAGCTAGACTTTGCTCGGTCAGCAGATACAGCATAGTATTGAAGCTTTCCTTATGTATGTTAATGTTTAAGCACTATTGATTTCATGTGTGGCACGCATAAGCTACTTTAGAGATTAGTGGCCCCCGAGCACAATCCTAGTAGGCTATGGCCAGTGCATTGTCGGAGTACTTCTTTTATATGTTTGCCATTTACTACTGTCTATTCTTCTAATTCTTCTTATGTCAATTTAAAGCCTGTAATATTAGTTAATTGCCAGTGTGTTGCTTATTGAATTGCTGTTCAAAATCCGATACTTACTTCTTACGAGTATCCGAGAAGCATCTAACTTTATCAGAAGATTCCTTGCTCGATGCTCGAGGACTATTGTTTAACGTAACGTAATAGTGCCGATCCGAAGTAGAGGGTGGAGGACTTCTTAAGTTCTTAGTCAAGGGTGGATTACTTCGGCTTCGGCCAACACTATTCTTTGGTGTTGTTGTATTTACTTCTTTGTTTGATTGTTGACCAGACTAGATAACTCCCGTCTTTTTATTAGTCTGTTGTGAAACGCTAGTACCGAGTTCTTGTATACCCCGTTATAGCAGATAGAACTCTGGAGGGTATTGGTGTTTTTTGTTCGGCTGGCAGTACTCTGGGGTTGGGATCGTGTGTTTCCGTTGTGGCAGCGAGCCATACTCGAGTCCTGTTTGAGAGCCCTAGTGTACCCGAGTGCCCGGTCGTAACATAGTTTTCCTCGCTAGACCTCCATTAAGTTCAGAAAAAAACACCTAGACCCCCTTTCAAGATAAATTTGTAAATTTTTCAGTAGAAAAATGTTCCGGCCGAAGGCCGATTCCTTTTAAAGTGAAAGGCTCGCTATCGCTCGCCATGAAAAAATCGACACCTAAAGCGCACGAAAGGTTTTAATATTGATAAAAAAATTAGGGAAAGGTCTCAAAATCACCAAACTAACGGAACGAACGTCTTAAAACTTCAAAACTAATATGCTAAACATGAGGGAGAAGGGGGTCCAGAAAAAGCGAGTAGTACCCCCTTAAGGTATCACTGGTAATTGGTAGGAAGATGGTCCTAGTTGTTATACCCTATTCCCAGTAAGTAGTGCATAACTCTTGAACATTAACCTCTATAACTAACACACGACTAGAGTAATCCACCTAATATGTCTACCATTTGGGAACGGTCTGTCGTGGAATAGGTGTGGAAATGTACAGCCCATTTGCTCTAGCCCTTTTTAAGTTAGAGGTTATAGGGCTCACGCTTTCTGGAATACTAATTTGGAACAGGGTATAGCAGAATAAGAAGCATAATTTCATAAGCCGACTGACAAATGAACTTTCAGAGTTATAAATGAAACGCTACGGCTCTTTCCTGTTCTATCTATCCATCTATATACTCTGGCCCAATCCCCACTTTTCCTTGGGGGTGGGGGGTACTCAAGCCAGAGCCAGAACAGGAACAACACAACAGAAAACAATGAACACACACAAACAAAACACAAATTCACACACATCTAGGTCATCCAGGAGAATACCCATACTTATACTAATAGTCTTATACTTATTGACACTATCTGGTCCGACGTCTTGTGGATTATCATGATATTTTGTTTAGTTGTTATTGAGAATTGTCCTTGTTTTAAGAATTTTCGCGCGAAGTATTTTTAATTTCTCAGCTGCGTCGAAAAAAAACCTTCCCAGACTTCCTTCAAACTCAATAATTTTCGAACCAGACCCTCTTCAAACTAAATTTGTTCATTAATCGATAGACAAATTTCTTCGATGTTACATACTCTCTATCAATCGCCCAGAAAATAAAGATCGACAGCTCATTAGAGTGAAGCGTCTTAGTATGGCCCGATTAAGGGAGTGAAACATCTTTAAATATCCAAACTAATTGGGCGAGACGTGGTAGGTGCCAAAACATCCTCCTTAACACAATAGTGAACGGAGAAGTGAGACTGAGATTGATGTTATATATTTTTATATTTTTATATAATTATACAGTATATTGTTTTCCCAGCTGACGGTAAATTTAATGATGATGGTGGTAATGCTGGTGGTGGTAATGATGATGGTGGTAATGGTGGTGGTGGTAATGATGATGGTGGTAATGATGATGGTGGTGGTGGTGGTGGTAATGATGATGGTGGTGGTAATGGTTGTGGTAATGATGATGGTGGGAATGATGATGGTGGTGGTAATGATGGTGGTGGTGGTGGTAATGATGATGATGGTAATGGTGGTGGGGGTAATGATGATGGTGGTAATGATGATGGTGGTGGTGGTGGTAATGATGATGGTGGTGGTGGTGGTAATGATGATGGTGGTGGTAATGATGATGGTGGTGGTGGTAATGATGATGATGGTAATGGTGGTGGTGGTAATGATGATGGTGGTGGTAAGGGTGGTGGTGGTGGTAATGATGATGGTGGTGGTAATGATGATGGTGGTGGTGGTAATGATGATGATGGTAATGGTGGTGGTGGTAATGATGATGGTGGTGGTAATGATGATGGTGGTGGTAATGATGATCGTGGTGGTGGTGGTAATGATGATGGTGGTGGTGGTGGTAATGATGATGGTGGTGGTAATGATGATGGTGGTGGTAATGATGATGGCGGTGGTGGTGGTAATGATGATGGTGGTGGTAATGATGATGGTGGTGGTGGTAATGATGATGATGGTGGTGGTGGTGGTGGTGGTAATGATGATGGTGGTGGTGGTGGTAATGATGATGATGGTGGTGGTGGTAATGATGATGATGGTAATGGTGGTGGTGGTAATGATGATGGTGGTGGTGGTGGTGGTAATGATGATGATGGTGGTGGTGGTGGTGGTAATGATGATGGTGGTGGTGGTGGTAATGATGATGATGGTGGTGGTGGTAATGATGATGATGGTGGTGGTGGTAATGATGATGATGGTGGTGGTGGTGGTAATGATGATGGTGGTGGTGGTGGTGGTAATGATGATGATGGTGGTGGTGGTAATGATGATGATGGTAATGGTGGTGGTGGTAATGATGATGGTGGTGGTAATGATGACGGTGGTAATTATGGTGATGATAATGTGTATGTAACTGTGTGTGTGTGTTGTCTTAAGGTGGTAGGGCTAATTTTTTGGTCTATATATTTATTTTTTTAGTTTCCTCGCTAGACCATGCCCAAGCTTAAAAACACCCCCTAGACCCCCATTCGAGATAAATTTGTAAATTTGTCGGTAGAAAAATGTCTCGGCCAAAGGCAGATTCCTTCTAAAATCACAAGCTCGATATTACTCGCCAAGAAAAACTCTATATTTAAATGGCAAAAAAAGTCCTAATATTGAAAACAAAAGTGGAGTGAAAGGTCTTAAAACGCCAAACTAATGGAAAGAACGTCTTAAATTCTCAAAACTAATGGGGTTAAACATGAGAGAGAAGGGAGGCCATACAAACCAACCATCCCCCTTAATTTAATATCACTGCAGAGGCTCCAAAATGCTAAGAGGCGGAGATGAGATACTACCGGAAAGTAGTGTAAGGTAAACTATATAATATGAAACTATACATGCGGCTTAATTCGCTACAACCCGACTCCGCTACATCCTGTTTTAGACAATCTCGTGGTGCAAGAGCCACCACAGTCAGTAGCGGAAATCTCGCAGGTTCACTTTATTAATTTTGGCTCTGCAAACAACTTTGATATTAGTGTTCAATGTCTTTCAGACAGCCATTTTGGACGATTAGTGCGTCAAAAGTTCCAGAGATGACAACAAAAATGGGTAAAAATTGAAGAGACCCCGGACAGCCTTTTTACTAATTATTATTTGTTGTTTTGTTAGGTTGGGTTAGGTTAGGTTAGGTTAGGTAAATAGGCTGTTTTTTACCAACAAATCTACAATCTCTAGGTGCAAGAGCCACCACAGTCAGTAGCGGAAATCTGGTAGATTCAGTTTGTTTATTTTGGCTCTGCTAACAACTTATGGCCTTAATGTTTAATGTTGTGGAGGCAGCTGTTTAGGAGGAGTAGTGTATCATGGGTTCCGGAGACGACAAAATATAATTCAGCAAAGAACAGCTCTCCCCCTAGCGGAATTGGCAAAACAAGTGATCAGGAAACACTATATAGAAACGACTGACGTAGAGCTGAACACTATTTAACCCCTTTAGTATGATGCCGCCTTTTTGTTTACCATTTATTCTGGTAAACATTAGTCGATTTTATAGTTTAAGAAGGACCTGTGTTATCCAGATTATGTAATACAGTAAAATACTTTATACACATTTGAGTCCCAAAGTTAGATTATATACTTAGAAATATCGTCTAATGGTAAGCAGAATAAGACAACAAATGCGTCATCGTGCTGAAGGGGTTAAAGGCCCATTGGCATCAGATTGTACCCCATTTTCCACCATAAATCAACTAAGTACAGTTGCTCACATTAATTCGTGCCCGCTCTGTGATTGTGTGTATGGAAGTTAATATATTATGACCGACTTGCAAGAGAAAAGGATTACGTGTTTTTGTTTTTTAATATTATTATTTATATTATTATTGTTTAATTAGGTTTACTCCCTACACTTCCACCAAGTGTACACAACCCAAGATCCCCCTTCTAAATATTTGTGTACATTTTCGGTAGAAAAAATTCCGGCGAAGGTCGGTTCCTCCTGTATTGCAGGCTGGCTATCGCTCGCCATGGAAAAATATTCGACATCTAAATGGCATGAAAATATTTAAATTGACAAGGAAATGGGTGATAGGTCTTATCATTGCCAAGCTAATGGGGTGAACATCTTAAAATATCAAAACTAATGGGACTAAACATGATGGAGAAGGGAGCTAGAAAAACAACTTTAAGGCATGATGCATAATATAATATGTATAACCACGTATAATATATACTGTATATTATATATTTGTCTTTAAGTCTAAATCAATTGACAAAACTATTAGTTAGCTCATCGATGAACTAGTTGGTATTTTGGTGCGATAGATAACCTTAGAGACAATGTCTTTTTTTTTTTTTTTTTTTTTTTGCTGGGAATGCTATTGGGAGTAGGCCTATATCATTGTCATAATCCATTCATAACGTCATAAGCGTATTGTCATATCAACGATATAAATATATTTTGATTAATAAAATAGCTACCGATTTTGGGAAGGAATACAGGAATATGTACAGCTGCCTACATAGTTTCTGTTCCTCTCTGTGATCTTAGGCATCGAAATAGAATACGCATGATTGAATTGAGAGTGTAGTTTCTTATGCAGTGGTTAACTCATCTGATTAGTCACCTGATAATTAAATTACCACACTTACAATTCATTCATACTATTTTTCTTTCATACATAAGATCACGACGAGGAACTGAACTTATGTGGACAACTGTACATAATCTTGCGCATAATTTTAGTCATTATATTATTTCCAAAGACCTAATATGACCTGTAAGAATTACTTTGACATTCCATATCGAATATTAATGACTAAATAGGATAATTATGTTATAGAACTGGTTTCGAATACTTTCTCGTTTGCCAACCTGGGCTTTTATATATTGGACCAAGACAAACCTACAGTCACTCATTAACCCTTGCCCACTCGGACGCCATAGTAAGAATTCGTGAACCCCCTATGTTTTTCTTCATGCAATTATAAAATTCTGGATTGATATTTGCATAGAACTTGCTTTTCAATAAATAGTATCTATTGTTTTGCAATTGATGTATAGAACATTATATTCATAAGTTTGTTTCCTGAGACATACTTCCATAATATGAAATAGGTAAAGTCCTCGAATATTTATAAGTAGGCCAGAGCCTATGGTATCCGAGTGTACCAACGACGTCCTTTTTTATTTAATTTCAGCTACATTTTGACGATTATATTAAGCTTGGGAAGGATATATAATTATGGTAGCTGAAAGGATTCATTGAGATAGTCTGTAGTCTGTTAATGGGTAGACGTCCTTCCTAAACTTAATAAAATCGTCTCATAATTGCCAGAATATGATGAAAAGGACGTCACCGGTACTGAAGGGGTTAACATTCGTGGACCTATATATTTCTAATTATGGCAGTATATCTTTGGAAAGGAATTGGTGAATATGATTGTCTATACACCAACTACAAAACGACATACACTATTTATCCAAAAGCAAGTTCCATCCAAAAGGTTAATCCAGAGACTTTATGTAATTAGCTTAAAGGAAAAGAGAAGGGGTCCACGAATGTTTATAAGTAACTGTACTACATATGACCAGTGCCAATAATCTGTGCTATGTGTATGGGGTGGGATGGGTATGTGCGTGGGTGGGTGTGGGTGTGGGTGTCTGTGGGTTTGTGGGTGTGAAGGGGGGGGGGGGGGGGGGGGTGAAAGATGGGGAATGCGTGGGAAGTGGTGTACACTCGACCAACAAACAATCTTTACACTGGTGAGCTGTAAATAATCTAGTGTGAACGGAATTAATCGGGTGAAACATACGACTGTGAGGTATTATCATAAGGTTTCTACCCACTTCCAGAATGTTTAGAGCTTTTAGTGTAAAGATTGTTTTTTGGTTGAGTGTACCAGTGTGTGTGTGTGTGTATGTGTGTGTGTGTGTGTGTGTGTGTGTGTGTGTGTTAGAGAGAGATGTGGTTAGTTTATGAAAGGTGGAATGGGAGGTGATGTGTGTGTGTTTGTGAGTTAAAGATTGTTTTGTGTGTGTGTGTGTGTGTTTAAAAGAGAGAGAGTGAGAGACTATCTGGAGTATGAGGAGGACATCTATGGTAAAGGAGTGCATATAAAGACTTAAAGGGCTGCCTGCTAAACACTACAGGGCGTTTAAATGATACCGTGTGTGTGTGTGTGTGAGAGAGAGAGAGAGAGAGAGAGAGAGAGAGAGAGAGAGAGAGAGACTATCTGGAGTAAGAGGACATCTATGGTAAAGGAGTGCATATAAAGACTTAAAGGGCTGCCTGCCAAACACTACAGGCCGTTTAAATGATACCGTGTGTGTGAGAGAGAGAGAGAGAGAGAGAGAGAGAGAGAGAGAGAGAGACTATCTGGAGTATGAGGAGGACATCTATGGTAAAGGAGTGCATATAAAGACTTAAAGGGCTGCCTGCCAAACACTACAGGCCGTTTAAATGATACCGTGTGTGTGTGTGTGAGAGAGAGAGAGAGAGAGAGTACAAAGTACAAAGGAGTACAAAGGAAATTAAGCAACAACAGCTCTAGTGACCCTTCTAGGTTGTTTGTCCTCCAAAACACTGAGGATCAAGTGTCCAAACAGTGGATTAGAGTCGGTAAGGGAACATTGGAAAGGGAATTACTGCCCTGGAACTAATGTCCGTGGCAGGATTAGGAAGTTAGTAGAGGACAGATGGGTTAGTAACTGAGGGGGGGATAAAATAAAGTTATTCATTTACAAACGCAGTCAGTCGCGGGTTTGATGAGAGATATTTGTCTAGGCGGAGTTTAAATGATTCAACGGTGATGCAGTCTATAACGTTTCGGGAAGCCCATTCCACAAGTTGACAACTCGATTGAAGAAGAAATTCTTAGATTCGTGCGAGTTAAAAGATTTTCCAATAATTTTGCAACCGTTTCCCCGCGTGTAATTAGATTGGTCGATAGTGAAGTACTTACTACAGTTCATATTGTCGATGCCTTTGATGATTTTGAACACTTGAATTAAGTCACCTCTTAATCTGCGCTGGGTTAAAGGAAATAGATTTAATTCTCTAAGACGCTCTTCGTATGGTTTGTTCTTTAGGCTAGGTATCATTTTGGTAACTCTACGTTGAACTCGTTCTAGCTTGTTTTTATCTTTTTGGTAATAAGGGCACCAGGATTGAACGCAGTATTCCAGAAGAGGGCGGACTAAGGAATTGTAAAGGGTTAGGATAACTTCTTTGGATTTATGCTCAAATGACCTGCCTATAAAGCCAATTATTTTGTTTGCCTTCTTAACAACTTCTGAACATTGTTGACTCGGTTTTAGGTTACTCGATATTGTTACTCCCAGATCGGTTTCTCTGTTTACATTCTTAAGCTGAGTGCCATTCATCGAATAGTTTGCTTTCTCATTTAGGTATCCGACATGTAGTACTTTACATTTATCTGCATTGAAACTCATTTGCCAACTCATTTGCCAAATTTGGGCCCAACATGACAATTTATCTAGATTGTGTTGCATATCGTCAACTTGTTCTTTTGAGAGTACGCTATTTGCAATTTTTGTATCGTCAGTAAATTTTGAGATTGTACAGGTGAGACCCTCATTTATGTCGTTTATGTAAATTAGAAAGATAATTGGTCCTAGTACCGATCCCTGGGGTACCCCGCTACTTACATTGGTCCATTTAGATGCCTTCCCGTTTATGACAACCCTTTGCTTTCTGTTGCTGAGCCAATTTTCTATCCATTTCAACACACCGTCTTGTATTCCATGTGCTTTTAATTTTAGCAGTAAACGTTTGTGGGGAACTTTGTCAAAGGCCTTTTGAAAATCAAGGTATATTATATCTACAGCTTTACTCTAATCGTAGAGGTTGAGGATATCGTGGAAGAAGTCTAAGAGGTTTGTTAAACAGGAACGTTTTTTACGAAAGCCGTGTTGAGTATCTTTAAGTATGTTATTTTCCTCTAAGTGATTTACGAGGAGTCTGTCTCGTATGACCGTTTCTAGCATTTTACATACATCTGAGGTTAAGCTAATTGGACGATAGTTACTTGGTAGGGATTTGCTGCCGTTTTTGAATATATATATATATATATATATATATATATATATATATATATATATATATATATATATATATATATAGAGAGAGAGAGAGAGAGAGAGAGAGAGAGAAGCATATATAAACAGGCAAACATATTTTGGGAAACAGCCAAATGAGAGAGAGAGAGAGAGAGAGAGAGAGAGAGAGAGAGAGAGAGAGAGAGAGAGAGAGAGAGAGAGAGAGAAAATAATATACAAACAGTGAGAGAATCGACAGACCATAGGCTACATACTTTACAGACAGAAAGCGAGGTGGAGAATAAAACAGGCTGACAGAGAATCATATACAGACAGGCAGACATAATCATATACAGACAGACAGACAGGCAGAGAGAAGCATATACAGACAGACAGACAGAGAGAAGCATATACAGACAGACAAGCAGAGAGAAGCATATACAGACACACAGACAGATAGAAGCATATACAGACACACAGACAGAATCATATACAGACAGACAGTCATATACAGACAGACAAACAGAGAGAAGCATATGCAGACAGACAGAGAGAAATATATACAAACAGACAGAGAGAAGCATATACAGGCACAGGCAAAAAGACAGAAAGATATAAGAATAAACAGACAGATAGAGAGAAACATACAGACAGACAAAATGAACAGACAGGTAGAAGCATATACAGACAGACAGACAGAAGCATATGCAAACAGACAGACACAGTGATGTAAACAGCCACACACCGTATAATATATATATTTGTTTTCCAAGGGGACTCCATAAATACCCGATGCAATCCGCTCTACTTGTTGACGTAACCTCTGATAGGTGTGTGTCATATGGGGGAACAGCTGGGCGTGGGTGGGGGCTGGGTGGGTGGGGGGTAGATGGGTGGGCGGGTTTAGCGGTGTTTGGGTGGGTGTAGAGGTAGATGGGTGGGTAGATAGTGGGAAGTGTGCGGGTGGGCAGTGGGGATGAGGGTGGATATGGTGGGCGGGGCATATACAGTAGGTGGCTGAGTGGATAGAAGGGTACGCGTTAGGGTAGAGGATATGGGTGGGTGGTTTGGGGAGGGGTGGATATGGGTGGGTGGTTTGGGGAGGGGTGGATATGGGTGGGTGGTTTGGGGAGGGGTGGATATGGGTGGGTGGTTTGGGGAGGGGTGGATATGCGTGGGTGGTTTGGGGAGGGGTGGATATAGGTGGGTGGTTGGGGGATGGGTGGATATGGGTCGCTGGTTTAGGGAGGGGTGGATATGGGTGGGTGGTTTGGGGTGGGGTGGATATAGGCGGGTGATTTGGGGTGGGGTGGATATGGGCGGGCGGTTTGGGGTGGGGTGGATATGGGTGGGTGGTTTGGGGTTAAGTGGATTTTGGGAGGGGTGGATATGGGTGTGTGGTTTGGGGAGGGGTGGATATGGGTTTATGGTTTGGGGTGGGGTGGATATGGGTGGATGGTTTGGGGAGGGTTGAATATGGGTGGGTGGTTTGGGGAGGGGTGGATATGGGTGGATGGTTTGGGGAGGGGTGGATATGGGCGGGTGGTTTGGGGTGGGATGGATATGGGTGGGTGGTTTGGGGATGGGTGGATATGGGTGGGTGGTTTAGGGAGGGGTGGATATGGGTGGGTGGTTTGGGGAGGGGTGGATATGAGTGGGGTGGATATGGGTGGGTAGTTTGGGGAGGGGTTGATATGGGTGGGAGGTTTGGGGTGGGGTAGATATGGGTGGGTGGTTTGGGGTGGGGTGGATATAGGCCGGTGGTTTGGGGTGGGGTGGATATGGGCGGGCGGTTTGGGGTGGGGTGGATATGGGTGGGTGGTTTGGGGTGGATATGGGCGTTTGGTTTGGGGAAGGGTGGATATGGGTGGGTGGTTTGGGGAGGGGTGGATATGAGTGGGTGGTTTGGGGAGGGGTGGATATGGGTGGGTGGTTTGGGGAGGGGTGGATATGGGTTGGTGGTTTGGGGAGGGGTGGATATGGGCGGGTGGTTTGGGGTGGGATGGATATGGGTGGGTGGTTTGGGGTGGGCTGGAAATGGGTGGGTGGTTTAGGGAGGGGTGGATATGGGTGGGTGGTTTGGGGAGGGGTGGATATGAGTGGCGTGGATATGGGTGGGTAGTTTGGGGAGGGGTTGATATGGGTGGGAGGTTTGGGGTGGGGTGGATATGGGCGGGTGGTTTGGGGTGGGTTGGATATGAGTGGGTGGTTCGGGATGGGGTGGATATAGGCAGGTGGTTTGGGGTGGGAGGTTTGGGGTGGGGTGGATAAGGGCGGGTGGTTTGGGGTGGGGTGGATATAGGCGGGTGGTTTGAGATATGGTGGATATGGGCGGGTGGTTTGAGGTGGGGTGGATATGGGTGGGTGGTTTTGGGAGGGGTGGATATGGGCGAGTGGTTTGGAGGGGGGTGGATATGGGCGGGTGGTTTGGGGTGGGGTGGATATGGGCGGGTGGTTTGGGGTGGGGTAGATATAAGCGGGTGGTTTGGGGTGGGGTGGATATAGGTGGGTGGTTTGGGTGGGGTGGATATAGGCGGGTGTTTGGGCGTGGGGTGGATATAGGCGGGTAGTTTGGGATGGGGTGGATTTAAGCGGGTGGTTTGGGGTGTGGTGGATATAGGCGTGTGGTTTGGGGTGTGGTGGATATAAGCGGGTGGTTTTGGGTGTGGTGGATATAGGCGGGTGGTTTGGGGTGGGGTGGATATAGGCGGGTGGTTTGGGTGTGGTGGATATGGGCGGGTGGTTTGGGGTATTCCTGGCTACATCTCATCACCTCCAGCAACTATATCCAACTCCATCACATCCCAGCTGGAGTACCTACACCACAGTGAAGGGTGGCGGTGACGTCGTTTATAAGGCTAAATATGAGGGAGAAGGAGGGGTGGGGGTTACCGGAAAATCAACCATCTCCCCTTAAGTCGTTTATAAGGCTAAACATGAGGGAGAAGGGAGGCCAGGAAAATCAACCAACTCCCCTTAAGTCGTTTATAAGGCTTAACATGAGGGAGAAGGGGGGCCAGAAAAATCAACCATATCCCCTTAAGGGGGTAGTGCTAAGTATTTGGTCGATATATTTATATATACAGTATATATACTGTGGGGCGCCTGCAAAGCGTCAAAACTATTCCAAGGGTGTCAGCCCTATCAATACATCAAAAACCCAATCTTTTCAAAGCATCACAAAAGTTGGACCCTTTCAATTTGACAAAAGGCTGAAACTGACTGGATGATATCATATCATCAAAAATAGTTAGGGGTTAACATTAGCCTAACCTAACAACCTTACCTAACCTAACCTAGTAAGAATGGGGTTAACATTAGACTAACCTAATAACCTTACCTAACCTAACCTAGTAAGAATGGGGTTAACATTTTTGATACATCGATGACTTCCAACTTTTGATGCATTGAAGTGATATACACTTTTTTACACATTGATAATTATGATCTGGGGAAAAACTGTTTTTTGACAAAATGAACACATCTGGAAAATTTGATGTACTGATAGCTTTGTGCAGATTTGATGAAATGATAGGATCAGTTTTTGACGCTTTGATGCTCCCCCTATATATATATATATATATATATATATATATATACCGTATGTATATATTTTTTTTTTTAGTTTCCTCCCTAGACCTCCATCAAGCTTAGAACAACACCCCCTAAACCCACTTTCAAGATCAATTTGTACATTTTTCTGTAGAAAAATGTCTCGGCCAAATGCCGGTTCCTTCTAAATTATTATGTTCTCTCCACCAACCAACTTTACTCCTAAACTTGATTAATGAAGTTAACAAACACATAATTTAGAGGCTCGCTATTGCTCGCCAGGAAAACATCGACTTAAAGGGCACGAAAGGTCTTAAAATGGACAAAAATATTAGGCAAAAGGTCTCAAAATCGCCAAACTAACGGAACGAACGTCTTAAAACCTCAACACTAATATGCTAAACATGAGGGAGAAGGGGGTCCATAAAAAGCGAATAGTACCCCCTTTAATTTCGTGTATGAGTTAGTGGTGGAGGTTGTTAGCCTACCTATAATGAATGGTCTATAGTGGCCTACTGGAGAGAGAGAGAGAGAGAGAGAGAGAGCGAGAGAGAGAGCCGTGTTAACCCTTTCAGTACCGGTGCCGTGTACTATATTTCATCCTGGCTATATTTAGACGATATTATGCAGCTTAGGATGGATCTGTGGGAGTTAAAAGGGTTGGTTGAGGTAGTTTGAAGCCTTATTATTGCTAGAGGTATTTCCTAAGCTGAATACAACCCTGTAAAAGTGTCCAGACTATGATGAAAAGGACGTCCCTGGTCCTGAACGGCTTAACCCTTTCTGTACCGGTGCCGTCCTTTGTACTTTATTATGGCTACTATTAGACGATTGTATGCAGTTTAAAAAGGGCCTCCAGCGATTACCAGGCTTCGAGCTATCTCACTTAAGGGGGTAGTGCTTGTTTATTTGGACCCCCTTTTCCCTTGTGATTAGCCCCATTAGTTTTGGGGATTTTAAGACGTTCGTTCCATTAGTTTGGCGATTTTAAAACTTTTCGCCCCATTTCTTTGTAAATTTTAAGACCTTTCGTGCCATTTAGGTGTTGATTTATTCCTGGCGAGCGAGAGCGAGCCTGTACTTTTAAGAGGAATTGGCCTTCGGCCGGGACATTTTTCTACCGAAAAATGTACAAATATAGTTTGAAAGGGGGTCTAGGGGGTGTCATTTTAAGCTTGATGGAAGTCAAGCGAGGAAACTAAAAAATAAATGAATAAATAAATAAGTAGCCCGCCAAAAACAAGCACTAACCCTTTTAACTACCACAGATCCTTCTTTAATTGCACAAAATCGTCTAAATATAGCTAGAATAAAGTTAAACAAACGACGCCGGTACAGAAGGGGTTAAAGTGAACAACATAAGAAAACGGGAGTCTGTAGAGAACCGGTTGGCCCACACAAGGTAGATTCCTTTCACATCCAACCTATCTCGTCCATATGCCTATCTAATTTTATCTTAAAGCATTTTATGGTTCTTGATCCCACTATAGCACTTGGTAGCCTATTCCACCCATCTACAACTATGTTCCAAACCAATACTTGCCTATATCTTTTCTGAAACAAAATTAATCTAATTTGAAACCAATTGTTTGAGTTCTCTCGCTATCACTGAGCTTTAGTACATCTTTCATGTCCCCTTTATTAATCCCACTAACCCAATTGATCACCTATCTCATATCCCCTCTAACTCTGCGTCTCTCTAACGAATGAAAGCCTAATTTATTCAACCTTTCTTCATATTATTATTAACATCAATAACACCAATAACACCCAAATGAAATTAATGAAAGCATGTGATTCTCCCAGGAATCGAACCTACCCAGGACATCTCATACAGAACTTGCACGCTCTAACCATTACACCATCAAGACAGTAAACAGAAAGACTTCTAATATTATGGATAATTTTTGTCATTCTTCGTTGTACCCTCTCCAAGGAATCTATGTCCATTCTGTAATAAGGACACCACAATTGAGCAGCTTAATCCGTAGCTTATTACGGTAACTAAAATATATAAATAAAATAAAAAAAATAAATCGACCAACAAATAAACCCTTCCATTTGTGAATAAGAGTGCATTTTGGAATGAAGTAAAAAGAAAGAAAGGGTGTAAAAAGGTATCAAGTGTTATAAATGGCCAGAGTGGCAATTCTAATATAACTAAAGTATTTACAGAAACATTTCTTTTAAGTTAACCTCCAAATAATCCTAACGCCGAGGGAGACTTTTTAAATTATATTAAGCAAGCGTGACCTAAAGGTAGAAAAATGCGTTTAAAGATCTCTAGTCACACTATAAACAAATTGTTAATGCGTCTTAACTCTGGTGAAGGTCATGAATTTATTCACACTATTTTTTAAAGAATGCCTCTTGGTCTTTTTGGAAAATATTTATATTTTTTAAATATTATATACTTGTTTTATCCACTGCTATCTCCCTGGTGACTTGCTGAAGGGAACTATTACACCTATTAAATTATAAAAGTCAGTAGGAAAAATATTACAGTCATATAATTACAAACCCATTATGCAGTCCTCATGCCTTTTAAAACTGTTTGAATTATTTATTTTATATATTTTATCTGAAAAAAGTAGTTCTCAACTTTAGACAATTCTGGTTTAAATCAGGGTCTTCAACCACATATACTTGTTTTATTCTTAAAGACAGTATGAAAAGTAGGCCTACTCGAATTGTAAGAACAGTGCAGTAGCTACATTTATTGACCTAAGTAAAGGTTTTGATAGGGTAGACCATTATATTTTAGGGAACAAATGATTAGAATTGTCACTACCAGTAGATGTAATATTAATTTTAATGCATTACCTAAGGAATCAGAAAGCGAATGTAAGATGGCAAGACTCTTATATCAACTATGTTTATTTTGAGAAAGGTGTGAGGCAAGGTGTGAGGCAAGGTGGAATACTCTCACCCTTTCTATACAATTTATACATGGACAAAATTATAAATGAAGTAGCTGGAACTAATGCAGGATGTAAATATGGAGATGTGAGATGCAACATATTAGCCTACGCTGATGATTTAGTCCTCCTGGCGGATTCTTTTTCAAGATCTGGATATATTATATAGCAAATTATGTTCTTGTATTGATCAACATTTACTTAAAATGTACAGAGATAAATCTAAATGCATGATATTTACTACCAATAATAATCAGCAATCAATAAACTAGCAATCAAATGGGACAATTCTATCTCAATTATTCTTTTAAGGGGAGATGGGCTCATTTATTTGCTTAGTGTTTGGATGTTCATATATTATTTAGTTTCCTCCCTAGACCTCATCAAGCTGTAAAAAAAAAAAAATTAAACCTCCCTTCAAGATAAATTTGTACATTTGTCGGTAGAAAAATTTCGCAGCTGAAGGCCAGTTCCCTTTGCTATCGTTCGCCAGGAAAAAATCGAGACCTAAATGACACGAAAGGTCTAAATATTGACAAAGAAATGGGGCGAAAGGTATCAATATCGCCAAACTAACGGAAGACAAGTCTTAAAATATCAAAATTAATATGCTAAACATGAGGGAGAAGGAGGTTTAGAAAAAGCGAGTAATACCCCCTTAAGGGGATGTGTGGCAGAGTGGTCTTGCCACTGGACTGGTAAACCAATGGACCCGGGTTCGAATCCCAATATGTCAATGGGAAGATATTATTGGGATGGAATTTGTGCTGTACCTAGTTTCAGTGCATTACCACAGCACACCGAAATGCCAAAAAAATACCCTCATTGTTCCCTGATTAAATGGCATTGTATGAATATTCCCATATTCAAAATATGTTACAGGGGGGCAATGCTTAGTGAGTTAATTGCTCAATAGGTGGTGTTCTGAGAGTGAGGGTCCGAGTGGAGGGGGGGGGGGGGATGAGACTGTGAACCGCAGAGGTGGAGCAGCTTCAGAGATGGAGTTGCTTCGAGCCTGGGTGCTTTGCACGTCTCACTCCCTAGATAGAGAACGAAAACAAATGGGTTATGGTTGGCTTTTTATTCCCCCTTCTCCCTCATGTTTTGCCCCATTAGTTTTCTGATTATAAGACGTCCGGTTCCTTAGTTTGGCGATTGTCAGACCTTTTGCGCCATTTGTTTGTCAATATTAAGACCTTTCGTGCCATTTAAGTGCCTGTTTTTCCTGGCGAGCGATAGCAAGCCTGTCATTTAGGAGAAAGTGGCTGGTTAGGAGAAAGTAGCTGGTTAGTTTATCTAGAAGGTGGATCTTTGGGTTGTTGTTTAGTCTAGATGGAGGTCTAGAGAGGGGGGGAAAAAGGTATATATATATATATATATATATATATATATATATATATATATATATACAGTATATATATATATATATATATAATAAATATATCGAACCGCAAATAAAGCATTACCGTAGCTAGACGTATTTTTCATTTCATTCTAGCTATATTTATGGCGATTTTATGATGCTTAAGAAGAATTTGGGGTAGAAAAAAGGGTTAAGTGACATAGTTTGAAGAATTTGTATTACTGTAGGCCCTTCTTAAACTGAATACATTTGTCTAATAGTTGCCAGAATATAATTATAAAGGCGTCACCGGTACAGAAGGGGTTAAGGGGGAATTGTTTATTTGTTGGTCGATTTTTTTTTTTATTTTATTTATATTTGTTTAGTTACCGTAGCCTACCCCAATAAGCTACGGATTAAGCTGCTCAATTTTGGTGTCCTTATTACAGAATGGACATAGATTCCTTGGAGAGGGTACAACGAAAAATGACAAAAATTATCCATAATATTAGAAGTCTTTCTGTTTACTGTCTAGATGGTGTAATGGTTAGAGCGTGCACGTTCTGTATGAGATGTCTTGGGTAGGTTCGATTCCTAGGAGAATCACATGCTTTTATTAATTTCATTTGGGTGTTATTGGTGTTATTGATCTATCTATCTATCTATTGCCAGACGCCTTACTCCCCTTACGAGGGTGGCCATACACAGAATGCCCCCAAGCGGACCTATTCCCTGTGAGAGGGACAACCCGAGCCAGTTTAGTGAAGGACTTACAGGATTGACCACTCAATTCAGGATCCGTCCGACTCCGAGGCCCTCTGTGTATCTTGTTAGCACTATTTTTCTACAGTGGTGTTCGGCTAATCCATCCACTAACCTGCCTTACCCTTAGGTAAGCAGTACGGATTTGTATCAGGTTTACTCCCCTAGACAGGTTGCCAACCAAGGCTGACGAGTCCCATCCACCCGGATTTGTATAAGGTTGTCTCCCCTAGATGAGTTGCCGACCAAGGCTAACGAGTCCCATCCACCCGGGAGTCCCATCCACCCGGGATGTTATTGATGTTAATAATAATATGAAGAAAGGTTGAAGAAATTAGGCTTTCATTCGTTAGAGAGACGCAGAGTTAGAGGGGATCAATTGGGTTAGTGGGATTAATAAAGGGGACATGAAAGATGTACTAAAGCTCAGTGATAGTGGGAGAACTCGAACAAATGGTTTCAAATTACATTAATTTCGTTTCAGAAAATATATAGGCAAGTATTGGTTTGGTAAGAGAGTTGTAGATAGGTGAAATAGGCTACCAAGTGCTATAGTGGGATCAAGAACCATAGAAAGCTTTAAGATAAAATTAGATAGGCATATGGATGATATAGATTGGATGTGAAAGGGATCTACCTTGAGTGGGCCAACCGGTTCTCTACAGACTCCCATTTTCTTATGTTGTTTACTTTAACCCCTTCTGTACCGGCAACGTCTGTTTAACTTTTTTCTAGCTATATTTAGACGATGTTGTGTAGTTAAAGAAGAATCTGTGGTAGTTAAATGGGTTTAGGGGCTAGTGCTTGTTTTTGGGGCTACTTATTTATTTATTCAATTATTTTTTAGTTTCCTCGCTAGACTTCCATCAAGCTTAAAATGACACCCAGTAGACCCCCTTTCAAACTATATTTGTACATTTTTCGGTAGAAAAATGTCCCAACCGAAGGCCGATTCCTCTTAAAATTACAGGCTAGCTCTCGCTCGCCAGGAAAAAATCGACACCTAAGGTCTTAAAATTGACAACGAAAAGGGTCGAAAGATGTTAAAATCGCCAAACTAATGGAACGAACGTCTTAAAATCCCCAAAACTAATGGGGCTAATCACAAGGGAAAAGGGGGTCCAAATAAACAAGCACTACCCCCTTAAGTGAGATAGCTCGAAGCCTGGTAATCGCTGGAGGCCCTTTTTAAACTGCATACAATCGTCTAATAGTAGCCATAATAAAGTACAAAGGACGGCACCGGTACAGAAAGGGTTAAGCCGTTCAGGACCAGGGACGTCCTTTTCATCATAGTCTGGCCACTTTTACAGGGTTGTATTCAGCTTAGGAAATACCTCTAGCAATAATAAGGCTTCAAACTACCTCAACCAACCCTTTTAACTCCCACAGATCCATCCTAAGCTGCATAATATCGTCTAAATATAGTCAGGATGAAATATAGTACACGGCACCGGTACTGAAAGGGTTAACACGGCTCTCTCTCTCTCTCTCCAGTAGGCCACTATAGACCATTCATTATAGGTAGGCTAACAACCTCCACCACTAACTCATACACGAAATTAAAGGGGGTACTATTCGCTTTTTATGGACCCCCTTCTCCCTCATGTTTACCATATTAGTGTTGAGGTTTTAAGACGTTCGTTCCGTTAGTTTGGCGATTTTGAGACCTTTTGCCTAATATTTTTGTCCATTTTAAGACCTTTCGTGCCCTTTAAGTGTCGATTTTTTCCTGGCGAGCAATAGCGAGCCTCTAAATAATGTGTTTGTTAACTTCATTAATCAAGTTTAGGAGTAAAGTTGGTTGGTGGAGAGAACATAATAATTTAGAAGGAACCGGCATTTGGCCGAGACATTTTTCTACAGAAAAATTTACAAATTGATCTTGAAAGGGGGTTTAGGGGGTGTTGTTCTAAGCTTGATGGAGGGTGTTCCCCCAGGACCAGAAAGCGATTCTGTATCCCAGGTGGCGGCGTGGACGACATTGTTGCGGCTCTGGAAGAGGTTTCCAGGCTCGCCCCCGCAAGCACTACGTACATCATCCACGTTGGATCTAACGATGTCCAACGGACGCGGTCAGAGGAACTACTTTGCAAGTACCGGCGGCTGATCAGGTCCTTCAAGGAAAAATCTAATAGAATCTTAATTTCAGGAATTGTTCCCCGGATTGATGTAGAAAACCGATTCTACAACATAGCTACCAGTACAAATCGCCGACTAGCCAAACTCTGCAGGGAGGAGAACATCGGCTTTGTCGACACGTGGGATAATTTTTACTATGATAAATCTTTGTTTTCAGGAGATGGTGTACATCTCAATGAAGTAGGAGCTGCACGTCTTGGTCGTCTGCTGAACGATGCAGTCAAGGATTTCCGTTCAAAAAACGGGGTCAACCAGACCCAAGACAGGGTAGCGTAAGTCAAATACGAACTGAAAATTCAGACAACGCACAATCAGTAACATCCAACTCTAATACTCTTAAGGTGTTTTATGTAAATGCTCGTAGCATACGCAATAAATTTTCAGATCTAGAGGAAATCGTGTTTACAGAACATTATGATATAATCGGCATTACAGAATCTTGGTTAAATACGGAAGACAGAGACTTTTTAGCCGAATATACGCTTCCTGGTTATACAATGTTTGAGAAAAGTCGGATCAATAGAAATGGAGGAGGAGTTCTGTTTTTTATAAAGGAAAGTCTTAATCCCGTCTTAATGTCAAAACCTCAAATTGCGAATATAGACATATCTTACGTACTATTAAATAATAAACGAGGAACTAAAATAACACTAGCTTTATTATACAGACCCCCATCTCAATCAGTGCAAACTGACATTGAAATTTATGAACAAATTGCAGAAATAACTAACATACAAGATACCGTAATTCTTGGCGATTTCAACTTACCCGTGACTAAATGGGGCGATATTCTTACTTCACACTCTGGACACGACCTCTATGCTAACTTGCAAGAGAGTTCACTTTTTCAATTTGTACAATCTCCGACCCGTGGTAATAATGTGCTTGACCTTGTACTCGCAACAAAAGAAGAATTAATAGAGAATTTGAATGTTGGTGATGAATTCAGTAACAGCGACCATCGTACGATAACTTTCACTTTAAAGTTTATTAGTAACAAATCAAATAGCAGCATTGAGAAAGTCCCTAATTTCAAGAAAGCAAATTTTCATAAACTTAAATCAAAACTTAAAGAAACTGACTGGAGCTTTCTGACTAACAATAACGACATAAATACATCTTGGGAGTGTTACGACCGGGCACTCGGGTACACTAGGGCTCTTACACAGGACTCGAGTATGGCTCGCTGCCACAACGGAAACACACGATCCCAACCCCAGAGTACTGCCAGCCGAACAAAAAACGCCACTACCCTCCAGAGTTCTATCTGCTATAACGGGGTATACAAGAACTCGGTACTAGCGTTTCACACAACAGACTAATAACAAGACGGGAGTTATCTAGTCTGGTCAACAATCAAACAAAGAAGAAAGTACTACAACACTAAAGAATAGTGTTGGCCGAAGCCGAAGTAATCCACCCTTGAACTAAGAACTTAAGAAGTCCTCCACCCTCTACTTCGGATCGGCACTATTACGTTACGTTAAACAATAGTCCTCGAGCATCAAGCAAGGAATCTTCTGATAAGTTAGATGCTTCTCGAATACTCATAAGAAGTAAGTATCGGATTTTGAACAGCAATTTAATGAATAACTCACTGGTAATTAAAGGCTTTAAATTGACATAAGAAGAATTATAAGAATAAGCAATAGGATATGGCAAACATTAAGAAGAAGTACTCCGACAATGCACTGGCAATAGCCTACTAAGATTGTGCTCGTGGGCCACTAATCTCTGAAGTAGCTAAGCGTGCCACACATGAAATCAATAGTGCAGAAACAATAATATACATAAGGAGAAGCTTCAATACTATGCTGTATCTGCTGGTCGAGCAAAGTCTAGCTGGGATATCTAAGGTTAAGAGACAATGGCTGAGCAAGCGGCTCGTAGCCTAGCGAGGTCCTTAAGACTGTGCGGCCAAATTACGGTAATTGACGGGATGCTCTCTTGAGAGATCCAGATCACTAGTATCTGGTTCTCTCCTGGCGATCCTCTCAAAGTCAAGCAAATGAGATAGCACAGTGTTGGGTGGCACAGGCAAAAGCCCTCACTCGCAACACAGTGCTAAACTCCCACGGTACACAGTCAGAAAGACCACCTAGGCGTTCCACGTCTCCGTTGCAATTGTACTGGTTCAACCGCAACCTAGTACTCATAGGAAATCACAACTCAGAAACCCTATCCCAGTCTAGCATTGCCTAAACCAGCAGAAAACAGGAACATGAATAATCGCACACAGGGAAATGCATATACGAGTGCAACAAACATCAATCAATCCTATTCTAGTTAACCCTTCCAAAAATAGGCTATCTAACAGGCACTTATCTCGTGAGAACTCAAGCGATAATACTTTGGCTGACTAAATCTGCACCAAAGGGGTCATGGAGGTTAAACAGGGACGAGAAGAGAAGAAGATAGGCTGTTCAGAGAGTAGAGAAAGTTCACATCGGTCGGAAGAATATGGATAGTTGCAAGGGATATGAGAAGTCGCTTTGCCTGATGAGTTCTGAAGAAATGGTGGCAAGAACCTCTCTTTTTATACTCGGCCCTCTAGCGGCATATCTCAAACTACTTAAGGACCGCCCACTGGCAATCATGACGTCATATTCTCTCTCAATCTGGGATCGACAAAGAACTTCCCACGCGCTGAAAGGGAGGAAGGGAGGAGGGAGGAGGGAATTAGGCCTACCGGCCCGCGTGGCGCACTCACTGATCCCCGTTACGTAATATCTCTCTCTCTCTCCTCTCATCATTACATATAAGTCCCACACACAATACTTATATCTAATGATATAAAATAGAACTCGTTGACTTAGAAGAAAACAAAATACATAATGATAATACTTATAGTACAACGGTTCACATAAACTGAGTTAGGAAACTCTACACAGACTACAGCCAAAGTTCCTGCCCTGACGATCCTAGCGAGAGTGGGGCCTGACTGGGCGTTCTGTACAGCATGCTCATACTCGACATGCGTCACACCTCCCCCAAGATTTTACTTGCTCAACCCTGAGCTAAAATCTGATATACAGAACCCCATCAAACCCCTCACACCCAGCGACCGCATGGCACTAAAACAACGCTGAGTTTATCACTAAAACACATCTTATAAAAAAAAAAATTCACATTTCATAACTCCTCCCAACAATAGTAAAAGACATAATATCATGCTCCCAGAGCGAGCTTACAGCAGCTCAGCCGTTTGATAGTTCGTGGACTACTCAAACACTATAGGCTATGACAAACTTATACAATTATCTATATCAAAAAGAAAGAGTTTTTATATGATTTTTATATTTTAATATGTTTTTTTCCGGCTGCACTATAAGGGCAGCCTATTTTCTTCTATACCAAACGCTCAACAATCCTGCTTTACGACCCAATACGCTGGGCTACAACCGCGAGCCAACAAGCACCAAGCGCAAAATACTACTCAAACCAAAGCAGGAGGCTACCCGTGTGTCAATCTCTTCGGGATCATACACCTGTGATAGCCTACGACTGATCATCTACCCTCGATAAACAATCCGCAATCACATTGTCACATCCCGCAATATGCCGGATGTCCAGGTTATACTCCTGCAACATCAATGACCACCGGGTCAGTCTCATATTGCGATTGTGAAATTGATTTAGGAATCTCAAAGGGTGATGATCAGTGTAGATAACCACGACTGGGCCATAGGCTGGAACATACACCTCGAAGTGCCTGAGTGACAGCACAATCGCCAGTAATTCCTTTTCTATTGTAGAATAGTTCTTTTGTGCAGCATTGAACTTCTTAGAAAAGAAACTTACTGGGTGTTCCACACCTTCATTGTCTGTCTGTAGCAAGACGGCACCAGCCCCTACACCACTAGCATCTGTTGCCAGCTGAAAAGGCCTGTTAAAGTCTGGGGCCCTGAGTATCGGGTGAGTACACAGCAAATGCTTCACTAAATTAAAAGCCTTTTCACACTCAGGCGCCCACAAAAACTTTTTGTCTTTAGATAACAAATCTGTGAGAGGTGCCAACACCGTAGAGTAACCTTTTATAAAGCGTCTGTAGTAGCCTATCATACCCAAGAATCTCATGATCTGCTTCTTGGTGGTTGGGTGCGGAAATTTATTGATAGCCTGTACCTTGTTCTGAGGAGGGCACACCTGTCCCCTTCCCACTACAAACCCAAGGTACTGCACAGTGGCTTTTATGAAGTCACACTTTGCCAAATTTACTACCAGACTTGCTTCACTAAGTTTCCGGAACAAGGTCTCCAGGTGCTCACAATGGCTCTCAAAGTCGTCATCATAAATGATTACATCGTCCAAGTATACGGTGCAATTTGGAATGTCCTTGACAATTTCATTCATCAGGTTCTGAAACGTTGCTGGTGCATTCTTAAGTCCGTAGGGCATAACATTACACCGGTAAGTACTCCCGTCCACCACAAAACCACATACCTCTTTAGCGCGCTCGGACAAAGGTACTTGCCAGTAACCTTTTACTAAATCAACTTTAGACAAAAACCGAGCATTACCAATTTTATCAACACTATCATCAACCCGAGGAAGAGGATATGGGTTAGTTGGAGTCAAACCGTTTAGCCTACGGAAATCAATACAGAAGCGTACCTTGCCATCTGGTTTAGGCTGCAGTGTTACGGGGGAAGTCCATTTAACGGTACCTTTCTCTATCAACCCTCTACCGAGCATATACTCCAACTCATCCCTCAGAGCGGGTAGTTTTATGGGGGGCACACGGTATGGGATTGACTTAAAGGGTAGATGGTGCCCCACGTCAACATCATGCATAGCCTGAGTAGTGAGGCCTGGATGTTCAGCGAATACAGTGGGGTATAAACCGAGCAACTGACGGATAGCTTCAAATTGCGGCTCAGGCAAATGGGCTATAGCCTCTTCAGCCCTTAGGCTCGAGTTCCCCGCCCACTGATCCGCTGAAACATGGTGATCCCAGCTATCCTCCTCTGAAGCTTGACTGTCCCCCTCTCCTTCTCCACCACGGCCGCAACAAGCCAACACAGGGACAGTGAGAGGCTCAGAGGGGCGCCTCACATACTCTTTTATCAGGTTCACGTGACATAACTGATTCTTCTTCCTCCTGTCTGGAGTGGCAACAAGGTAATCTAGGTCCGAAATTTTCTCCACAATTTTATAGGGTCCAGTATACTTCGCCGACAAGGGGTTACCCACCAAAGGCAACAAAATCAACACCTCCTGTCCCACAATGAACTCCCGGAGCTTCACTTTGCGATCATACCTGTCCTTCATTAAAGCTTGTGACCCTGTTAAATTCCGACCTGCCATCTCCAGACTCTTAAGCATGCGCTCACGGCTTTCAAACACATACTTCAACAAGGAACAAGGCGGCACAGTTCCTTCCCAAATTTCCCGCAGCATATTAAGGGGGCCCCTGACTCGGTGTCCAAAAATCAGCTCGTTTGGACTAAATCCCAGGCTCTCACCAGGCACTTCCCGAGCAGCAAACAGTACATACGGCAATCCAAGATCCCAATCTCTTCCGTTATCAGCACAATAACACCTGAGCATGCTTTTAAGGGTGGCATGCCACCGCTCAAGCACCCCGTGCTTGCGCAGGTGGATACGCTGACCATACCACCGCCTATGCTCAGGCTGTTCATTGTTGCTGTAAGAAGAGATTGGAGGTGAAATTGGACCCCTGATCAGACTGAATCTCCTCCGGGTACCCGTACCTTGAAAAGTACCACAACAAGTTACTGACTACCGTCTTAGCCATGCCGTTTTTCATGGGGTATGCATCGGGGTATCTAGTGGCAACATCCATGATGGTTAACAAAAATTTATTACCAGCCTTTGTGGGAGGGAGGGGACCAACCATGTCAACAACAATCTTACTAAAAGGTGGCCCAATTACAGGAATAGGGTGCAACGGAGCTTTAGGAATAACTTGGTTTGGTTTCCCGACCCGTTGACAAATATCACATGAGTTTATCCAGGACTGCACATGAGACTTCATCCCCGGCCACCAAAACAACTTCCCCAAAGCCGCCACCGTTTTTCTTACCCCCAAATGTCCTGCCAGCGGTGTGTCATGCGCCAAACTCAGTAGGCTATCCCTGCACTCCCGCGGCACCATCAACTGGTCCACTACCCCGGACCCCATCTTCCAGCTACGGTTAGGGTCTTGAAAACGCCGATACAGGATGCCATCTAAATAAAAAAAATCTCCCGGCTGTGCATCACCGTCCTCGTCGAGCTCCACAGCTCCATTAGCACACGTTTGGAGCTCAGGGTCCTCCAGCTGCAACCGACGTATATCTGAGGGTGCCAAGCGATCTAACTGCTCCCGGAGCAATGCATGACCCTCCCCGATACTGAGCTGCTCCCTCTGTCTCTCTCGATGTTCATAACGTTGCTGTCGTGGAGACTCGTCATGCCCAGCCTCGTCACTCTCGATGACAGGCCCAGGGGCTACTCCAGAACTAAGTAATGGTGCTAATACTGGATCACCCAGGAGAGCCGCCGAGTCAAAACTCTTAAAACCAACTCCAGCTTTAGCCTCCTCCTGTTGATCGTTCCTCTGCTGGTCTGAAGACGGAGGACTAGGCTGTGACACTTTAGCTGCCCGAGCTCGGGTGACAGCACACGCCATGGGTTGTGCCTGGCACCGCTCGACCCACTCTCGCTCTTCCCTACTCACGTCGGCCGGCCTCTCGGCAACGACTAAGGGTAGAACCTCAGAAGCGGGCATTGCAAAGTCGTTGCCGAGAAGAAGGTCGACGCCCTCCACTGGCAGTTTCTCCACAATCCCAACATCCAATTCACGTGCCACACCATCCACCTCCAACTCCAACCGCACCAGCGGGTATGACCGAGTTGCATTAATACCCTGCACCACCACCACCCGAGCCGCATTTATAGGGTAGCCAGTCAAGTTTTTCATCAAAGTCTGGGAAGCACCTGTATCACGCAAGACCTCTACTCCATGCTTGCGCCCCGCCCACATCACGCAACCCCGTCCTCTATGGTCGCAAAAAACATCCTGAGCAGGGTTCGAGCCTCCCAGGTGCTTCTGCATTGGCTGTGCCTCAGCCTCTGACGAACTGCCCCGGGCAAACTCAGAAGGCTTCAGAGACACACAATGTTGCAGGCCAAAGACACAGCTGCTGTAGGTGGTTTGCTAGGACAGACTCTTGCAAAGTGCCCCTTTTTATGACATTGATAACACTCTAACTCCCCTTTGGGCTTCCCTTGGTACTGGGAAGGGCCCGGCCCCTTCTTAAATGGGACGGTGCTAGTCTTGTGGTCAGTCTTGGTATCATAACTCTTGTACTTGTTTGCATAAGATATATTACTAACTCGGGGGGGTGGGGCGTCACGCCCCTTGTTACCTGCCTCACTACGCTGGGCAGACCCGCACCCACGAATTAATGATAGCCGGAGGTCAGCCATCTCAGCTGCCTCCTGTAGAGTTTTTGGATTCTTTTCTTTAATAGTTAAAGTCATTTCTGCACCTGTACACTTATAAAACTGCTCGAGCAGAAACAGCTCAGTCAACTGTTCGGCCGTCTCAGCTTTCTCAGAACGTGTCCAGTTTGTAAGTGCATCTTTTAAGTCCCGGGCATGTTCAAGAAAGGTCGCCTCCCTAGTCTTTGTAACACCCCGAAACTTCAATCGATATGTTTCTGGTTGCAACTCGTATGCCCGTAGGACAGCTCTCTTCAATTCTGGGTAGTCAATGCAAGACTCTAAAGGCAGTGCATCATAAGCCTTCAGACCCTTACCCGTAAGTCTGGAGGAGACTAGAGCTGCCCACTTCTCTTCAGGCCAATTATGCTCCCTACACTTCTTCTCAAAACGATTAAAAAATTCTGTGACTTCAGTTTCACTAAATGCCGGCACCAATTTGACTAAGTGGGACAAGGACTGTTCTCTTACTTGGCCCTCACGGCCCATCCGAATCCCTGTCGACTCTGCACGAGTCTTATCTAAATCTATTTGAGCACAATATTTCTCTGAGTCGTACCTAAGCTCAGCCTCGTGCCTCCTAATCTCAGCCTCAATCTCCTTCTCCTGCTTCCTAGACTCAATCTCCTGCTTCCTAGTCTCAATCTCCTGCTTCCTAGTCTCAGCCTCAATCTCCTTCTCATGCCTCCTAGACTCATTCTCCATCTCCTGCTTCCTAGCCTCATTCTCCATCTTAGCAAGCTCGAGTTTAAATATCATCTCAGGAGACAGGCCGGAAGAGGGAGCTGCCACTACTGAAGGAGGGGGGGCAAGAACTGGGGAACCACCATACGCACCGCCCGAGGGCACTCCAATCTTCCAATGCTCATCCCTCTGTGGGAGAGTGCTAACCTCCGGCAACTGAGTGGACGGCACTGTGGGAGTCGAGTGAGAGGGGATCTGGGGAGGAACCCCCCCAAACGCCCTCTCCTCCGAAACCCCATGTCGCCCACGCAACACCCAGGAAATCAGCTCCCCCTTGGACATCGCTGCTACATTGGATCTGCCCAAAACCTGGGCTATCAGGCGCAAGCCATAAACATTCACCCCAGTCAGCCTCTCCTCCGTCACATGGTACTGCTTACTCACAAAAAGTCTAGCATCCTCCTCACTAGTTACTAACGGCACCTCCTCACTTAGCATCTCTCGCTCCTCGTCAGTACTAGGGCCCGACATACTGAAGTTCACCAAAAAATTCTCGAGACAAAAGTGTTAAACTCCCTTATGCAAGCACTAATTACTAAATTAACTGGAGTCTCTTAAATGCTCTCCTAATTGCCTTACAAAAAAAAAATATTCTTCAATATGTACGCTAAAGTACGAACAAACAAATGTTGTACAACTCTGCAAAAAATTATACTGTTCACAAAATCCTAAGCAAGGTCGCCATTTGTTACGACCGGGCACTCGGGTACACTAGGGCTCTTACACAGGACTCGAGTATGGCTCGCTGCCACAACGGAAACACACGATCCCAACCCCAGAGTACTGCCAGCCGAACAAAAAACGCCACTACCCTCCAGAGTTCTATTTGCTATAACGGGGTATACAAGAACTCGGTACTAGCGTTTCACACAACAGACTAATAACAAGACGGGAGTTATCTAGTCTGGTCAACAATCAAACAAAGAAGAAAGTACTACAACACTAAAGAATAGTGTTGGCCGAAGCCGAAGTAATCCACCCTTGAACTAAGAACTTAAGAAGTCCTCCACCCTCTACTTCGGATCGGCACTATTACGTTACGTTAAACAATAGTCCTCGAGCATCAAGCAAGGAATCTTCTGATAAGTTAGATGCTTCTCGAATACTCATAAGAAGTAAGTATCGGATTTTGAACAGCAATTTAATGAACAACTCACTGGTAATTAAAGGCTTTAAATTGACATAAGAAGAATTATAAGAATAAGCAATAGGATATGGCAAACATTAAGAAGAAGTACTCCGACAATGCACTGGCAATAGCCTACTAAGATTGTGCTCGTGGGCCACTAATCTCTGAAGTAGCTAAGCGTGCCACACATGAAATCAATAGTGCTTAAACAATAATATACATAAGGAGAAGCTTCAATACTATGCTGTATCTGCTGGTCGAGCAAAGTCTAGCTGGGATATCTAAGGTTAAGAGACAATGGCTGAGCAAGCGGCTCGTAGCCTAGCGAGGTCCTTAAGACTGTGCGGCCAAATTACGGTAATTGACGGGATGCTCTCTTGAGAGATCCAGATCACTAGTATCTGGTTCTCTCCTGGCGATCCTCTCAAAGTCAAGCAAATGAGATAGCACAGTGTTGGGTGGCACAGGCAAAAGCCCTCACTCGCAACACAGTGCTAAACTCCCACGGTACACAGTCAGAAAGACCACCTAGGCGTTCCACGTCTCCGTTGCAATTGTACTGGTTCAACCGCAACCTAGTACTCATAGGAAATCACAACTCAGAAACCCTATCCCAGTCTAGCATTGCCTAAACCAGCAGAAAACAGGAACATGAATAATCGCACACAGGGAAATGCATATACGAGTGCAACAAACATCAATCAATCCTATTCTAGTTAACCCTTCCAAAAAATAGGCTATCTAACAGGCACTTATCTCGTGAGAACTCAAGCGATAATACTTTGGCTGACTAAATCTGCACCAAAGGGGTCATGGAGGTTAAACAGGGATGAGAAGAGAAGAAGATAGGCTGTTCAGAGAGTAGAGAAAGTTCACATCAGTCGGAAGAATATGGATAGTTGCAAGGGATATGAGAAGTCGCTTTGCCTGATGAGTTCTGAAGAATGGTGGCAAGAACCTCTCTTTTTATACTCGGCCCTCTAGCGGCATATCTCAAACTACTTAAGGACCGCCCACTGGCAATCATGACGTCATATTCTCTCTCAATCTGGGATCGACAAAGGATTTCCCACGCGCTGAGAGGGAGGAAGGGAGGAGGGAGGAGGGAATTAGGCCTATCTGCCCGCGTGGCGCACTCACTGGTCCCCGTTACGTAATATCTCTCTCTCTCTCCTCTCATCATTACATATAAGTCCCACACACAATACTTATAACTAATGATATAAAATAGAACTCGTTGACTCAGATGAAAACAAAATACATATTTATAATACTTATAGTACAACGGCTCACATAAACTAAGTTAGGAAACTCTACACAGACTACAGCCAAAGTTCCTGCCCTGACGATCCTAGCGAGAGTGGGGCCTGACTGGGCGTTCTGTACAGCATGCTCATACTCGACATGCGTCACAGCGGTATCAAGCTAGCATATTTCCTGGTGAGCGGTAGCAAGCTAGCATATTTCCTGGTGAGCGGTAGCAAGCGAACATATTTCCTGGTGAGCGGTAGCATGCTAGCATATTACCTGGTGATCGGTAGCAAGCTAGCATATTTCCTGGTGAGCGGTAGCATGCTAGCATATTTCTTGGTGAGCGGTAGCAAGCTAGCATATTTCCTGGTGAGTGGTAGCAAGCTAGCATTTTTCCTGGTGAGCGGTAGCAAGCTAGCATATTTCCTGGTGAGCTGTAGCAAGCTAGCATATTTCTTGGTGAGCGGTAGTACGCTAGCATATTTCCTGGTGAGCCGTAGCAAGGTAGCATATTTCCTGGTGAGCGGTAGCAAGCTAGCATATTTACTGGTGAGCGGTAGCAAGCTAGCATATTTCCTGGTGAGCGGTAGTAAGCTAGCATACTTCCTGGTGAGTGGTAGCAAGCTAGCATATTTCCTGGTGAGCGGTTGCAAGCTAGCTTATTTCCTGGTGAGCCGTAGCAAGCTAGCATATTTCCTGGTGAGCGGTAGCAAGCTAGCATATTTCCTGGTGAGCGGTAGCAAGCTAGCATATATCCTGGTGAGCGGTAGCAAGCTATCATATTTCCTGGTGAGCGGTAGCAACCTAGCATATTTCCTGGTGAGCGGTAGCAAGCTAACATATTTCCTGGTGAGAGGTAGCAAGCTAACATATTTCCTGGTGAGAGGTAGCAAGCTAGCATATTTCCTGGTGAGCGGTAGCACGCTAGCATATTTCCTGGAGAACCGTAGCAAGCTAGCATATTTCCTGGTGAGCCGTAGCAAGCTAGCATATTTCCTGGTGAGCGGTAGCAAGCTAGCATATTTCTTGGTGAGCGATAGCAAGCTAGCATATTTCCTGGTGAGCAGGAGCAAGCTAGCATATTACCTGGTGAGCGGTAGCAAGCTAGCATATTTCCCGGTGAGCGGTAGCAAGCTAGCATATTTCCTGGTGAGCGGAAGCAAGCTAGCATATTTCCTGGTGAGCGGTAGCATGCTAGCATATTTCCTGGTGAGCGGTAGCAAGCTAGCATATTTCCTGGTGAGCGGTAGCAAGCTAGCATATTTCCTGGTGAGCGGTAGCAAGCTAGCATATTTGCTGGTGAGCGGTAGCAAGCTAGCATATTTGCTGGTGAGCGGTAGCAAGCTAGCATATTTGCTGGTGAGCGTCAGCAAGCTAGCATATTTCCTGGTGAGCGGTAACAAGCTAGCATATTTCCTGGTGAACGGTAGCACGCTAGCATATTTCCTGGTGAGCGGTAGCAAGCTAGCATATTTCCTGGTGAGCGGTAGCAAGCTAGCATATTTCCTGGTGAGCGGTAGCAAGCTAGCATATTTCCTGGTGAGCGGTAGCAAGCTAGCATATTTCCTGGTGAGCGGTAGCAAGCTAGCATATTTCCTGGTGAGCGGTAGCAAGCTAGCATATTTCCTGGTGAGCGGTAGCAAGCTAACATATTACCTGGCGAGCGGTAGCATGCTAGCATATTTCGTGGTGAGCGGTAGCAAGCTAGCATATTTCCTGGTGAGCGGTAGCAAGCTAGCATATTTCCTGGTGAGCGGTAGCAAGCTAGCATATTTCCTGGTGAGCGGTAGCAAGCTAGCATATTTCCTGGTGAGCGGTAGCAAGCTAGCATATTTCCTGGTGAGCGGTAGCAAGCTAGCATATTTCCTGGTGAGCGGTAGCAAGCTAGCATATTTCCTGGTGAGCGGTAGCAAGCTAGCATATTTCCTGGTGAGCGGTAGCAAGCTAACATATTTCGTGGTGAGCGGTAGCATGCTAGCATATTTCGTGGTGAGCGGTAGCAAGCTAGCATATTTCCTGGTGAGCGGCAGCAAGCTAGCATATTTCCTGGTGAGCGGTAGCAAGCTAGCATATTTCCTGGTGAGCGGTAGCAAGCTAGCATATTTCCTGGTGAGTGGTAGCAAGCTAGCATATTTCCTGGTGAGCGGTAGCAAGCTAGCATATTTCCTGGTGAGTGGTAGCAAGCAAGCATATTTCCTGGTGAACGGTAGCAAGCTAGCATATTTCCTGGTGAGCGGTAGCAAGCTAGCATATTTCCTGGTGAGCGGTAGCAAGCTAGCATATTTCCTGGTGAGTGGTAGCAAGCTAGCATATTTCCTGGTGAGCGGTAGCAAGCTAGCATATTTCCAGGTGAGCGGTAGCACGCTAGCATATTTCCTGGTGAGCGGTAGCAAGCTAGCATATTTCCTGGTGAGCGGTAGCAAGCTAGCATATTTCCTGGTGAGCGGTAGGAAGCTAACATATTTCCTGGTGAGCGGTAGCATGCTAGCATATTACCTGGTGATTGGTAGCAAGCTAGCATATTTCCTGGTGAGCGGTAGCATGCTAGCATATTTCCTGGTGAGCGGTAGCAAGCTAACATATTTCCTGGTGAGCGGTAGCAAGGTAGCATATTTCCTGGTGAGCGGTAGCAAGCTAGCATATTTCCTGGTGAGCGGTAGCAAGCTAGCATATTTCTTGGTGAGTGGTAGCAAGCTAGCATATTTCCTGGTGAGCAGTTGCAAGCTAGCTTATTTCCTGGTGAGCGGTACCAAGCTAGCATATTTCCTGGTGAGCGGTAGCAAGCTAGCATATTTCCTGGTGAGCGGTAGCATGCTAGCATATTTCCTGGTGAGCGGTAGCAAGCTAGCATATTTCCTGGTGAGCGGTAGCAAGCTAGCATATTTACTGGTGAGCGGTAGCAAGCTAGCATATTTCCTGGTGAGCGGTAGCAAGCTAGCATATTTCCTGGTGAGCGGTGGTAAGCTAGCATATTTCCTGGTGAGCGGTAGCAAGCTAGCATATTTCCTGGTGAGCGGTAGCAAGCTAGCATATTTCCTGGTGAGCGGTAGCAAGCTAGCATATTTCCTGGTGAGCGGTAGCAAGCTAGCATATTTCCTGGTGAGCGGCAGCAAGCTAGCATATTTCCTGGTGAGCGGTAGCAAGCTAGCATATTTCCTGGTGATCGGTAGCAAGCTAGCATATTTCCTGGTGAGCAGTAGCAAGCTAGCATATTTCCAGGTGAGCGGTAGCACGCTAGCATATTTCCTGGTGAGCGGTAGCAAGCTAGCATATTTCCTGGTGAGAGGTAGCAAGCTAACATATTTCCTGGTAAGAGGTAGCAAGCTAGCATATTTCCTGGTGAGCGGTGAGCCACATCTGGCTCCGTGGTCTTGACTGGTCCAGCTGTAGTAGTAGTGGTGCCTTTGGGTTTAACAGAAGTTGTGGATTTTCTAAAGGGTGATGGAGTTTGGTGGTGAGATGTACGAGATCGTGGTGTGTCTGGCGAGATGTGGCGGGGTGGGGTGCGGAGCAATGGTCGTACACTGGGTTGGGTGGTCCGGGGTGATGGTGGTGGTGTGTGGGAGGCATTGGTGGGTGGCCTCTCTCTCCGTCGCCTCCACCACTGCTATTTCCTCGGCCTGTCTCCCTAACAACCAAAGTGCGGTAGCTGAAAAAGGCATACTTTCCCATTTGTCTGGCATCGTTCAGAGCACCCATCTGCTTATGGCGGGTCTCTGCGGAAGCCGGACATAGATCTTCGTTAATGTAGATGTCAGTGTTCTTCAGTTTTCCTCTGTTACGAAGGGCAGCGTCGCGATCAGGGAAGCAAGTGAATTTGACGACAATATCTCGCTGACGATGGTCGGTCTTCTTTCCCACTCTGTGGGCCCTTTCGAGAAGAGGGATGGGTAGCTTCAAGTGATCTTTGATTATTTTTGCAATTTTTTGCTGGCAATGTTCCCAGTTTTCCCCAGGTTTCTCGGGAATGCCAGCAAAGCGAAGATTATTACGCCGGCTCTGGTCGTCATAATAATCCATGCGTGTCTCTTGAAGCTTCATTTGATTGCGTAGGTCAGTTTTCACTAGAGAGAGAGTCTGAATCTTAACCAAGTTATTTTGATTTACTTTTTCGGCCGCTTTCAAATTTTGCTCCACCTCTTCAAGTTTGGCTTGAGCAAATTCTAAGCTAGTAATGATTTCATTAATTTGTTTACCTGTAGCTTCTTGAGCGCCTGTACAGATTCATTGAACGCCGTCAATGGCATCGTTGAAATACTTCCGTTGATGATCGAACAGGGTCAAAACTTCCTTGGCAATGTTAGCAACTTAGCACTATGCCAACATCAGCCACAGTGATGGTATGATGGGGAGGTGTTGTGGCGGGACTTCGTTATATTAGGGTAAGAACATAAAGAAAGCAGGTTGCCTGCTCACAGGTTACCAGCGCCGATCTACTCTGGCAGTAAGCACAGGTAGGTAGACATAGAGGAATCAGGTTCATCAGCAATTCTGCCAGTTTTGATCCACAAGTCATACAGTAAACATTTGACCTCATCATCTGACATACATAAATAAATGAATAAAGATAACATCTGTTTACTTACCACCACATTAATTTTAATTTACCTGCTGATTTCACTCCAGCATCTGTCCTCAATTTGCTTGTTCGAATGCATTTTGTGTTTTAGTCCCACACTGCAGGTCTCTGATAGACGCATCCAATAAAATTGTCTATGTCCACCTTGATAATTACTAATGACAGGTAACACCCCGCACACAACTTGCTCTCCTTAACGTCCACTCGCGTGGGGGTAGCAGGTAAACTTACCAGCATTGACCAGCTTGAACAGGCTTCTAATGCTTGATAGTGGGGTTGATTCTTGACGCAGGTCGGCTTTAGTAACCTGTAAGCAGGTAACCTGCTTGCTTTATGTTCTTACCCTTACATTTCAACTGCGGAAAGGCAACTCCGTCTGAACCGTTACAATGTATGTAATGGAAAACGACGGTAAGCCATTTTATGTACAGTCGAGGTTAATAAGTGTTGTCAGATATTTCACAAAGTTTCGGACACTGACTAATACTCTGAGGGAGAAGCACTTTTCCCAGTAACTATAAAGATACCAATAACACTTGTTGAGCGAAAACCACTGGAATCTATGACAACACTTAATACCCCCGACTGTACAGTATGTACTTATATGAGGAGATATCATTTAGATATGATAACTTTGGTCAGTGATGTCCCATATCTCTTAGTGGCCGTATGTTGTATTATTGTGCTGAAAGTTTGACCCCCGTGAATGGTACACTCGGATGCCAGAGTCTTTAGCCCACTCAGTAATATTAGAGGCCTGTAACTTTTACGAGGCCCCGAGATAATCGATTGAAGCTTCGTGATTTTAGGTGCTTCATGTGTCGTACTAGATGAGATGCTCACAGTGGAGCTTCAAGTTATTGGTTGCTTCCTTTCTGTCACACTAGATGGCGACACCAACATTTATTTTATACACGTCACTTGACTTGGAGAGAGCAGCTATACGGTCATCAACAGCATCTGCGAATATGGTAGGCATCTTCTATGCTATGAATTGGTGACGATATAAGGTTATTTTCTTGACGTGTCAGTGTAGCCAGGATACTTTTAGAACAACACGAAAGATCAAATTGCCTAAAACAAAAACAATTATGTTTGGCGTGAACTCCACCTTAGTTCCTTTTGGTCTGCAGTCCACAACTCTATCCACTGTGCTATCTCCTCCTCCCAATTATAATTATAACTATACAAATATATCTGTGGAAACGAATTTATGAATATAATTTTCTATAAATCAACTACAAAACAGTATATACTATTTTTTGACAAGCAAGTTCTATCTAAAAATTAATCCATATAAGTATAATTGCATAAAGGTAAGCATAGGGGATCCAGGCAATCATAAAGGTAAGCATAGGGGATGCAGGCAATCATAAAGGTAAGCATATGGGATCCAGGCAATCATAAAGGTAAGCATAGGGGATCCAGGCAATCATAAAGGTAAGCATAGGGGATCCAGGCAATCATAAAGGTAAGCATAGGGGATCCAGGCAATCATAAAGGTAAGCATAGGGGATCCAGGCAATCATAAAGGTAAGCATAGGGGATCCAGGCAATCATAAAGGTAAGCATAGGGGATCCAGGCAATCATAAAGGTAAGCATAGGGGATCCAGGCAATCATAAAGGTAAGCATAGGGGATCCAGGCAATCATAAAGGTAAGCAAAGGGGATCCAGGCAACCATAAAGGTAAGCATAGGGGATCCAGGCAATCATAAAGGTAAGCATAGGGGATCCAGGCAATCATAAAGGTAAGCATAGGGGATCCAGGCAATCATAAAGGTAAGCATAGGGGATCCAGGCAATCATAAAGGTAAGCATAGGGGATCCAGGCAATCATAAAGGTAAGCATAGGGGATCTAGGCAATCATAAAGGTAAGCATAGGGGATCCAGGCAATCATAAAGGTAAGCATAGGGGATCCAGGCAATCATAAAGGTAAGCATAGGGGATCCAGGCAATCATAAAGGTAAGCATAGGGGATCCAGGCAATCATAAAGGTAAGCATAGGGGATCCAGGCAATCATAAAGGTAAGCATAGGGGATCCAGGCAATCATAAAGGTAAGCATAGGGGATCCAGGCAATCATAAAGGTAAGCATAGGGGATCCAGGCAATCATAAAGGTAAGCATAGGGGATCCAGGCAATCATAAAGGTAAGCATAGGGGATCCAGGCAATCATAAAGGTAAGCATAGGGGATCCAGGCAATCATAAAGGTAAGCATAGGGGATCCAGGCAATCATAAAGGTAAGCATAGGGGATCCAGGCAATCATAAAGGTAAGCATAGGGGATCCAGGCAATCATAAAGGTAAGCATAGGGGATCCAGGCAATCATAAAGGTAAGCATAGGGGATCCAGGCAATCATAAAGGTAAGCATAGGGGATCCAGGCAATCATAAAGGTAAGCATAGGGGATCCAGGCAATCATAAAGGTAAGCATAGGGGATCCAGGCAATCATAAAGGTAAGCATAGGGGATCCAGGCAATCATAAAGGTAAGCATAGGGGATCCAGGCAATCATAAAGGTAAGCATAGGGGATCCAGGCAATCATAAAGGTAAGCATAGGGGATCCAGGCAATCATAAAGGTAAGCATAGGGGATCCAGGCAATCATAAAGGTAAGCATAGGGGATCCAGGCAATCATAAAGGTAAGCATAGGGGATCCAGGCAATCATAAAGGTAAGCATAGGGGATCCAGGCAATCATAAAGGTAAGCATAGGGGAACCATAACAGAATGGTTGCGTGGGGCATTGCAGCTCACTAGCGCTCGCCAGGATGGGGGGATGGGCTACAGTTGTCCTAGAATGATCTGCTTTATTTTATTAGTGTCGTGTTGCCACAGACAGTCTAGAAATGGTCTTTGTTTTGGTCTGTGACTGCGCCTTATATTTTATATTCGCTATAATATAAATGTTACTTGTGTGGGAGGCGAGCGAGAGAGGGTGAGGGGGTACACCTGGCAGCGGGGTGAGCTATCACGCGGCTCGCTTGTGCGCTGACGGCGTTGGCGGCCGGGTGGTCAACTAGTCCCTGCCCATCGCGGCCTCGTGTTTTTTACCAGCTCAGAGCTTGCCTGGCACGCGTACCGCTTACATCCTTTGCAATTCTGTCCCCCATACTCGCCACTTTGCATACTATTTCTCTCTCGACTTCTCCTTTCTCATTCTCTAATCTTTATTAAACTCAACATCCCTTCTGGTTTCAGCATAGACGTTCACCGTCGGCCAGTCGTATTGTACGCGAAGCTATCAGATATTTCCATGTATTAGGTTAAGGAGGTATTAGGCTTTGTTGAGGTTGGAGAGACGGACTTTTCCGTGTGTGTCCTCTCTCGGGAAGGTTGTAGACCGGTATATGTCTCCCTGGCAAGGTGTTGAGTGATTCTGCTTGGTTATTTAAAGCTAGACTAGTGGTAAGGTTACTGTGTCGTTGTTTCCGATGTGTGCAGTGTTAGCTAAGCCCTGCACGACATCGACAGGTACTGTGGGAGCCTAAGTTGTCTTCGGGTGGGTTTACTTTGCGAGCACAGCGCTGTGGTGTGAGAGGGCCATAGCCTATCCCTCACAACATAGTGCTGCCTCTTTGTGTTGACTTCTGAGGGATCGCCAGGATAGAACTAGGTACTAGAGACCTAGATTTATCAAGAGAGCATCCCCGTCATATAACGTAATCTTCATTATACCACCTTCGGACAACGTTAGGCTATGAGCCGCATGCTCCCCCATTGTTGCCCTGCCTTGATACCCCAGCTAGACTTTATTAACTGAGCAGACACTGGTTAGAGATAAGCCCCCATTATTATATGTATGCGACATTATTATTCACTGCACTTTTGAGTCGAGGTTGTTGTTGAGTTGCACAACCCTAGTAGGCTGTTGCGTTGTGTCACGAAGCATTTCTTTAGTTGTCGAGCATTACTACCTTTGCGCAGTCTTTTTTATTCGCCTGCCTATTATTACTATATGTCCTAGTATTTATTGTGACCCGTATTCTGCATTATTATTGTTCAAGATTCTTTACGAACATCTTCCCAGCATCAGACTTATTTCAGAAGTTTCCAGTTGATGTTACAGGACTAGCATTGCACTTTCTTTAATACAGGAGTTCCAGTTATTTGAGTATCTACCGTAACGCTAATTAATCACGTTAACTATCTTTTCTTTGTGTAACATAATCAAGTAATCTTTTACTGTTTGAGAATAGGCTGTTTCATCGAGCGTCAGCCTAGTGTGTGTGCACCAGTTACCGAGTCATAGGATACCTCATTGTCCAGGCACGACTCAGGGCGGTAATGGTGTTTTGTTTTCCAGTGTTTAAGGCAGGGGTTGGATCTAGTGTTACCGTTGTTGCGTTTTGCCATTATCTAGTCCAATGTTGAAGAGCCCTGTGTCTTTGAGAACCTGGATCGTAACACGCCCTGGTCTCTTGTGTAGACATATTAGGGCCCAGTAAAGTTATATGATTTTGGAGTTTAGTTAAGAATATATCTCTTGTTCTAGATAGGAAAATAAGGTCTGATTTATTAATGCCCTGGTCTCTTGAGTAGACACAGTAGGGCCAGGTAAAACTATATTATTTTGGAGAGTAGTAACGTGCCTTTGGATCGTAGTCGAAGTGAGTCAATACCTGAGTAGCGGGAATCCAAATAGGTGGTAACGGGAGCTCTTGAGTTCCACTGTACAACCTATGGTGGGTCGACGAAATATTCAATATGTGTATTGAACTAATTTCGGCCGGAACAGAGAAATAGTTACTATGTTAGCATAAAGTTAGTAGTAAGTTTATTAACCCTTCTTTAGCGGGGCCCGACTTAAGTCCGTATCTAAAAATCTGGACTATGTGGTGGTGCCCGACTTAAGTCTGTGTGCAATTTTGGCGCAATATTGGCTCTGAGAGAGAGACGAGCGACGAGAGGAGCGTAGGTTACCTCATGACCGCTCACCACGGCCGCCGGGTTTCTACTGACATGTACTCCACCCTCCCTCCCTCGCTACACACGTAATTATGTAACTAAATTACCGTATTTTAGCGATTTTGCCCTTCGGTTGCACGATCGTTGCAAGACAACCAGTGATCGCAGAAGGATGGTTCTGGTGTCATTGGAAAGCTCAATTTACGCCCTTTCAGGGATACATAATTGTATTACACTCTGGCTCTTGTTTATGCATTAAAAAGAGCACGGAAACAACGCCATTTATGGTAAAAAAAAAACCCGCTGGGCGGCACGGTCAAAATATACTCCACCAGCCGCTCTTTGAGTGTTAAATGAAGTATACAGACTTCTAAATGACTGTCGAATTATTCCCCACCTTAGTAGTATATTTAGAATAAGAAAATAAGCGGTGGGATTCGACAAATTGTTTAGATTGAGTATATTTATCTAACAGATCTGACATAATGACAGCAGTATTACCGTTCAGATTATGGGAAGTGGGGAAAAAAGAAATCGAGTTATGGATTGAACAATTAGAATGTCAGTTCACGCTGCTTGACGTAGGAAAAGATGGAAAGAAGATTGCCTATGGAAAGGCACACTTAGGCAAGGCCCTGAACGATGTAAGAGTGCGTCTAGAGGGACTATAGTGTCATGGGCAGAAGTTAGGAGTGCTCTAATTGAAGAATTTGGCCGAGAAACCTCCACAAGGAAGGCCAGAGACAAACTAAAGAGTATGAAACTAGACGGCCAAAATGTGAAAACCCTGAGGAGGGAGATCACGAAAAATGTCAAACATGCGTACCCCCACATGGACCAAGGGAGCCAGGAAACAGAAATCAGAGAGATTATGATTCAAGCATATCCTTTGGAAGTTAGAAGGCACTGCATTATCCATGAAGTGATTACCACTAAAGAACTCATGGAGGTGATTAAGAAAATAATGGAAGTCAGAGAGTTAAGAGAAGAGAAAAGAAAGGGGAGGAGGAAAACCCGAACAAAGGGTATCAGAGAACAATGATCTGAAGCTTTATATGCAGACAAACTGTACACCTAGCTAGGAACTGTTCCAACCGTCCCCAAACCCCAACACCTAGATTTAACTCAAGGCCCACACCTCCAAATGATCGACCCCTAACAAGGGTGACAGATCCAAACCAGGGAGGAATGCTTCCAGTAGAGTACAGAGAGACAGAAACCCAGCCAAAAATCACAATGCCGGAAGGGGGAGCAAATTTTCCCTTAAACCTCACATAGAAGGGCGGTAGAGTTAGGTCAATATATTAGAGAGACAAACGCCTTGTGAAACCATAGTAATAAATGGGAATGCCGCGAACATATTCATTGATACAGGGGCAAACAGAAGTTGTCTTTTGGAGAATTTTGTGAGGAATAGTCAAAAAGAAATAGGGCCATTAAATCAAACTAGTATTCAGTTGTCAGGAGCCGGGGGTCAACCATTGACGATTCTAGGGAGAACTAATACGGTGGTGGTTCAATGGAAGGGAATTAAATTCACCACAAATTTTTGTGTTCTATCAGGAAAATCTAATAGCGGAGTCGATGGATATCTGGGAATAGATGTCATGAGTCAGTTGTGGGTAACTATATAGTGCGAGCCTGTTACGCTGGCCAGCTTGCCAGAATGCACTCGTAACTCGCTAGCGCTCGCCAGGGCAGTGAAAGGGGCTATAATAATCGTAGAACGATGCTCTTTCTTTCATAGTGTTCATGTTGTCACAGACAGATCAGTGTTGATCTTTATTCTTGTCTGTGACACTTGGAAGTATTTTATATCATTGATAGAATATAAGATCTGTTGTGTGAAGTTTTAAGGAGAAAGAGAGCGAGCAGCGTTGTGGTATTATGTGCGTCTGTATGTACGTGCGCCTCCCTCGCTCGGAGGAGTTTCCCACGCTCGTGATTGGCCGGCGGGCCTGGCGCGTCATATGACACCTGCTCCTCATGACGTAGTCGTCTGTGATTGGGTGCTGCTGCCTTTGTCAGTGCTGGGGGGCTCCTGCCCGCGTTTCTCCTGCAGAGCTTGGCATAGCGTGCTTGGTCCTACATGTCCTTTGCAATCTGTCCCCAATATAACCCCCTATACTACTGTTTCTCTCTCTGAACTTCTTCTTTTCCAATACTTCCTCTCTTTATTCAATTACTTATCCCTTCTGGTTCTGCATACGACTTCCATAGTTGGCCAGTCGTATTACCAGCACCAGCTCTCACATTTATGTTTTGCACTAGCTTTAGGGATTAGTAGAGTCATAGTCATATGGTAGCATAGTATTGGGGTGCTTCTAATTATTGAGCTGTTCTTTCCTATTATTTAATGCTAGACAGTGGAAGGTATCTTTGGTTGTTGTCTGAGTTATGTATGTGGCAAGTCAGAGCCTGTACGACTTCGACGAAGCTAGGTAGCCTGTAACCCTTGTGCATATTTTCCTTTGCGAGTGTAGCAGTATACAGGTGAAGGGCTTTTGCCTACTCTCACCTCTATGCTTGCTACCTCATTTTGTTGACCTTTGTGGAGCGCCACGGTAAGACCAGATACTTGAGATCTTGACTTACCAAGAGAGCCTCCAAGTCACTTAACGTAACATTAGGGAAATCTGTTCAAGGGGAGACAGTAGGCTACGAGCATGCTTGCGCTCTGCCTAGTTTCCTAGTACCTTTTATGCCACTGCTAGACTTTATTAGTGAGAAAGACAGCATTGTGTTTATTAACTTTAATTGTGTATGCATTAGGAATTATTCACGCCTTATTTTAGCCTAGGTTGATGCATAGTGCACAACCCAGTTTGGCTGTTACGTTGGCTAAGGAAGTACTGTTTTGAGTGGCGATTATTAGTGCTGTCACAGAGTTGTTGCACTCCCTTGTTTCATATATATGTATCCTACTGGTGTATTTAAGATACACGCTTTGGTGTCCTGCCCCTGCATTATTTCTGTTTTATATTAACGAGCATCTTAGAGTATCAGACGTTTTTAGAAGATTCTATATCTGATTGCTGTAGGACTAGACTTCCAGTGTTTTCATAGAACATTGTAGAGTTTAGTGTTGAGTACAGACTCACACTAAAGTTAACGTAAGCATATACTCCTTTATTAAATCTTGTTATAGTTTATTCAAGCATTGTTATTACTTAAGAGCATTTTATTAACGTAAAGTACTCCTGTTGTGAGTAGGCTTTGCTGTCACCGGAAAGTCTTTGTAGAAGTACACTAAAACCCAGTTAATTGATACCCCGTTATCCAGTAAATTAACTCTGGAGGGTTTAAGTGTTTTTGTTCACCGGCGTAATAGTTCGAGGGTTTGGAATTAGCGTACCGTTGTTGCAAATATAGCCTATCGTCTAGTCCATTCTTAAGTGCCCTTGTTTATTTCGTAGTGCCGGTCGTAACAAATGGCGACCTTAGACCAGTATATAGTGAACTGAATATTGCAGTTTTTTTTTGAAGAAATCTTATTGCCATTTGGGGTTGAATTTATTTCTCGCATTGTTGGCAGTGGACATTGTTTTGAGGATATATAGAACTTGTTGGAGTTTGTTGGTGACCTAGTATTGCACTCAAGAACATCTTCGAATATTTTTGGTGAATAAAGCTACGCGAGAGTTTGGCTATTTTTGTCTTGACTTGAGAATTTTTGTTGTTGACTCCATCATGTCACTGGACGGGTCTGGGAATAGTGAGGGCACAGTGCGAGAGACAGGCGAGGAGGTGGAGAAGGTGGAGTTGGTTGACGCTCGGAGTTGGTTGGATGCCCGGAGGTTTTGTGACTCACTGGGTGGGTCCCCGGTAGTAGCACCCCCTCCTCAGGGTTCGTCTCCCGAGAGGTTGCTTCAGCTCGAGCTCGCCAAACTTGAACATGAGCAGCGGAAGCATGAGGCTGAGCTCAGGCAGCAGCAGCAGCAGCATGAGGCTGAGCTCAAGCAGCGAGAGGCTGAGCTCAAGTTTGAGTCTGCAAGGTATTGTGCCGATATTGACCTAGAGAAAACTTGTGTAGAGGTGACGAGGAACCGGGTCGTCCAGGGGGGTCGAGCCCATGACCAGTCCCTGTCGCATCTACTAAAGTTGGTTCCAGTGTTTGATGAGTTAGGAGTTACAGAATTCTTTCTACGTTTTGAGAAAAAGTGCCGGGAGCACCAATGGCCCGAGGAGAAGTGGGCAGCCCTTGTTTCTTCACGATTAATGGGGAAAGCACTCAAGGCGTACGATGCTTTGCCCCTAGATTCCTGTGTGAATTATGAGTTGTTGAAAGAGGCTGTCCTGAGGGCGTATGAGCTACAGCCAGAGACTTATAGGCTGAAGTTTAGGGCGGTTCCAAAAAGAAAGGAGAGTACTTTCCAGGAACACGCTAGAGAGCTGTTAGATGCACTTGAAAATTGGTTGAGGTCGGAGTAGGCCAATACTTTTGATGCAGTTAAGCAATTAGTGTTGTTAGAGCAATTTGTTAAGTGTACTGGCAGTGACTTGACTCTTAACCTGAAAGAAAAGCAACCAAAAACTCTGCAGAAGGCGGCTGAGCTGGCTGACCTTAGGGTGTCATTGATTCGTGGGTGCGGGTCTGCACAGAGAGCTGAGGCAGGTAACCAGGGGCGCACCACTCCACCCCCCAGAATTAATGACCCAACTAATTATCCATTTAAGAGTACTGTTGCCAATTATGAACCCAAGTCGAAACCCTTCCCGTTAAAGAAAGGCCAGGACCCAGATTCACTAACGGTTGTAGCGTGCGATGTCGTACAGCAACCAACGATCGTTCCTAAGGGAGTGCGGAAGGTGTATTCACGAACGCATCGTTGAGCTCCCTTACGGCTCCCTTTCGGTTATTTTCACCGAGGCTTCTCTTGACCAATCAGGCGCTTGGCCTTTGTAAATAAACAATATGTCACCCACATGACTGAAGCGCCAAGAAGAACCTAATATACTTTAATTTATGAGCTTGTCATTGTTTAGCATGGCTAATTCGATCCACCACAGCCAGCAGGAAGAAGAATAGAGTATCTTGTGAATTGATGATAAGAAATTAGCCTAGCTAGGCTACAGGGAAGCCTGTTAGTGGCCCAAGTTAAAGGATTTTCGACGGATTGATCATTGATAATCATTATGTTAGGCTAGTTGGGAGTGTATTATTTATACCTTAACCACAGTATATTGTTCTACTTTACCATGTCTACACCTAGACAGGGCGAGCCAAACCAAAATGCCAGACTTTACTATGTCTATGCCTACACAGGCAGTTCTAGCCAAGCCAAAATGCCAGACTTAGCCTAGGCCTAATTTTTCAAAATAGGCCTAGGGTAATTTGTTTGTATTCACAACACCTCAAGGCCTATCTACCTTTTCAAAATAGGCCTAGCATAGGCCTCCTCAATCTATTATCCAACAGTTGGCCATGGGAAATAATTATAGGTTGAGGGGGGCTTTGTCCCCCTCACCTCCCATGACTTATTGCCATCATCAAATATATTACCAGTATGGGACTAATAACAGCTAGTTAACAATGAGGACGGTATGCCTGCAAACACCATCTTAACCTGCTAGGCTTCTACTTTACCATGCTTCGGCTACACCAAGCTAGGCATTGCTAGCCTAACCAAAATACCATACATAGGCCTAACTTTTCTAGCCTAAATAGCCCTAACTTTTTCAAAATAAACCTAGGTTATATCCTAGGCTAGGCTAAACAAAAATATTCACACCACCATATAGGCTAGCCTATTATTTTTGGTTTAGTCTATGCCTAGGGTAATTCTTTTCATAATTTGTTTCCTGTGATACTTTCAAATTTGTTGAGGAAATAGGCTACCCTAATCTAACCCAGCTAGGCATTGTTAGCCTAACCAAAATACCATACATAGGCCTAACTTGTCTAGCCTAAATAGCCCTAACTTTTTCAAAATAAACCTAGGTTATAGCCTAGGCTAGGCTAAACAAAATTATTCACACAGCGTTTATTATTTATTCATTTTTTAGGCTAGGCCTAGGGTAATTCTTTTCATCATTTTGTGCCTGTGATACTTTCAAATTTGTTGAGGAATAGGCTACCATAATCGAACTCAGAGGTGGTGAGTAGTTGGAATAAAACATTTCCGCAATAAATGAGGGTTAAAATCTACTAATGGTAGGCTACGTGTTGTCGCAGCACATGAATTTGTGCATCAATTAACCTTCACTAGGTCTAGGCTGGCATATGTAGGCTATTCATAGCTTAATTCGGCCTGTCATAAGACATTAAGGATACAAATATATTCATACTTTGTATTAAATGCCTTAATGGTGTTGTAAACACAAGTTAACAATCATATTGCGCTATTATTGCCTCAATAATGATTTAGTGTGTCATAAAGAGCTATACTGCAGACGAATTTGTTATGGTCGCGGG
>JBAKBP010013474.1:17500-62838 GCA_037953745.1 Lithodes maja | reverse complement strand
GAGGGTTTAAGTGTTTTGTTCACCGGCGTAATAGTTCGAGGGTTTTGGAATTAGTGTACCGTTGTTGCAGATATAGCCTATCATCTAGTCCAATATTAAGTGCCCTTGTTTATTTCGTAGTGCCGGTCGTAACAACTGTCAAAACGCGTCATGATCCTCAAAGGGTTAATTTTGCAACACACTTGAGTTGCATGGATACACATATTTGTTTACACCAGGATTCGATCCCCGGCCCATCAGATTGACATTCCAGGCTATTATGTATTCGGCCATCAGCGTGAAAAGTGCGGCAGCCCTCTCCTGTTTTGAAAGGGAGGAGGGAATCCAATCATGGAAGGCGTGTTTCGTTCCACACCATGACGTAAATCCGATACCATCAAAATACATCACTCGTATTTTACACCTGACTTCACGGAACTTGTACCAAATTGATTTGAAATGAAGTAATCACCTGATTTACATCACTTATGTATAAGCATGGAACATTAAATCTGATAAGTGTGGATCGAATCCTGGTGGGGTTAGAAACACATTTTCATTTAACCCGCATGTGTTTGTGAAATAATAATGTAACCCTCATGCTTGCCAGTAAATAATAATGTAACCTTCATGCTTGCCAGTAAATAATAATGTAACCTTCATGCTTGCCAGTAAATAATAATGTAACCTTCATGCTTGCCAGTAAATAATAATGTAACCCTCATGCTTGCCAGTAAATAATAATGTAACCCTCATGCTTGCCAGTAAATAATAATGTAACCTTCATGCTTGCCAGTAAATAATAATATAACCCTCATGCTTGCCAGTAAATAATAATGTAACCTTCATGCTTGCCAGTAAATAATAATGTAACCTTCATGCTTGCCAGTAAATAATAATATAACCCTCATGCTTGCCAGTAAATAATAATATAACCCTCATGCTTGCCAGTAAATAATAATGTAACCCTCATGCTTGCCAGTAAATAATAATATAACCCTCATGCTTGCCAGTAAATAATAATGTAACCCTCATGCTTGCCAGTAAATAATAATGTAACCCTCATGCTTGCCAGTAAATAATAATGTAACCCTCATGCTTGCCAGTAAATAATAATGTAACCCTCATGCTTGCCGGTAAATAATAATGTAACCCTCATGCTTGCCAGTAAATAATAATGTAATCCTCATGCTTGCCAGTAAATAATAATGTAACCCTCATGCTTGCCGGTAAATAATAATGTAACCCTCATGCTTGCCAGTAGATGGGTTAAAATAAATTAATTTGACATACGTGCTGTGGGGTCGGTATACTGTAAATTGTAACATATTTCAAGCATTATCTGCTTATTGGCCAACTTTTTTCATGACATCACCACTCATATTAAAGATAAAATAAATTTCTAGGTCCCTCAATCTTGTAAAAGCTAACGTCTGACCTTTTTTTCTGCTGCAAGCTTGTTTTGCCATAAATATCTATAGTAAGGGATGATAGTGATAACACTGTGGAGATGTTCAGTAGTATCACCTCCTCTCATCCCACCTTTGTGTATATCCTGCAGATAGGCTACAGCAGGTGTATATATATATATATATATATCGAATAAGAGAGAGAGAAAAACAAAAGAATATCCCACAGTAAGTTGTAAATAGTTCTTCAGTAGAACAGTTCAAGAAGAGAGTACGGTAGATAGCATTTTGCACACTCTGTAATGAGTGTAGTGCTCTAAACAGTCTCTCTCCTTCCACTTCCAGTATCTCCTCGGAATGGACGGCAAGTTCTCTGAGATACTAAATATTCCTTGTAACTCTCTCTCTCTCACACCCACAGACACACCCACACACTCTTGCTCTCTATCTCTCTCACTTTCACTCCCTCTCCCCCCCTTTTCTCTCTCTCTCTCTCTGTCTCTCTGCCCCCTTTACCCTTCCTGATGATAGTTCCTCATGACCAAAGTTTAGATATTAGTCTCAATAACATATATCATTCAGTGTATGTGGTTATATAGATGCCTGTGTGTGTGTGTGTGTGTGTGTGTGTGTGTGTGTGTGTGTGTGTGTGTGTGTGTGTGTGTGGTTGGGTGTGTGTGTGTGTGTGTGTGTGTGTGTGTGTGTGTGTGTGTGTGTGTGTGGGTGTGGGTGTGTGTGTGTGTGTGGTTGGGTGTGTGTGTGTGTGTGTGTGTGTGGTTGGGTGTGTGTGTGGTTGGGTGTGTGTGTGCGGTTGGATGTGTGGTTGTGTGTGTGTGTGTGTGTGTGTGTGTGTGTACTTACTCTAGTACTTACTCTAGTTGTATTGCGGGAGTGAGCATGCTCGTTATTTCCCGCCTCCTATATGTGTAGGTGTTATATGTATCGTTGGAATGGCTGTGGATGTGTGTGTAGTCTGTATTTTAGCCAATTGGCGACATCGGAAACGAAGGCTTAGGGTGGATCTGTATGGTACCATTCTCACTATAGACGGTACCGTCTCGCCCGAAGGCTTAGGTAGCCATCAGCTTAGGTGAACCATATGATACCCATCTCGCCTTGTACCATTTTTGCCAACCCCAGATGGGACGTCACAACGTCGTCCACTTATTCCAGGTACCTATTTACAGCTAGGTGAACTGAGGCTAACACATGAAAGGAGACAAGCCCAATTTGTCTCCGCCCGGCCGGGAATTGAACCCCCGACCCCTCGTGTGTGAGACGAGAGCTCTACCTACTAGGCTACGGGCTGTGTGTGTGTGTGTGTGTGTGTGTGTGTGTGCTCTGACAGAAAAAATACGGGAGCAAAATGAAAATGATGAGGTGGACGAAGAGGAACAACGAAATGCAAGACAGGAAATTACAAAGAGCAGAGAAGAGAGACAGAAACATAGCCTAGAACAAATTAAGACCAGATGTAGGGAAGAACTGAAAATGAGAGTTGAGATGGCACAAGACACGGGGGCTTCAAATTGGCTCACATCATTACCAATAAAGGAGAAAGGCTTCAGCTTAAATAAACAAGAATTCAATGATGCCGTAGCCTTGAGGTATGGGTGGCCAGTTTCGAACCTGCCGCTGAAATGTGCATGTGGTGAAATAAACAACTCAGACCACTGTATGACTTGTAAGAAAGGAGGATTCATCTGTATCCGGCATGATGAAGTACGAGACATCACTGCACAAATGCTGGACGAGGTGTGCCATGATGTCAGAATCGAACCGGAACTTCTGCCTATGGACGGACAGCGCTTGGCCCACAATACTGCAAATACTTCAAATGAAGCAAGAGTGGACGTAAGTGCTCGAGGTTTTTGGACGAGGGGACAACGGGCTTTTTTCGACATCAGAATCTTCAACCCAAGAGCACAAACATATCGTGAGCGAGGACACAAGGTGGCATACTTGAGAAACGAAAGTGAGAAAAAACGCGCTTATGAAGAAATAATTTTGAACAGGGATCAAGGAAGCTTTACTCCTTTGGTCTTCTCATCGTCGGGAGGTATGGGACCTTCTGCAAGTGTCTTCTATGCCAGATTAGCTGAACAAATATCGGAGAAAAAGCGCCAGCATAGAAGCCAAGTCATAACTTGGATGAGATGCCGGCTCTCTTTCTCTCTTCTCAGGTCTGCACTCCTATGTCTCAGGGGTACAAGGTCCTCCCCGCTACAGAGGACAAGAGTGAGAGACTTGGACTTTGAAATGGTCGTGGCGGAGGGACGAATTGGGGAACAACTAGGTTGATTGTAGGGAGGTACTGGTACAATAAGATAAACTACAATGTAACTAGAATAAGATAGATTGTACACCACTTTGTAACTGTCACCTTAATAAAGGAAAACAAAAAAAAAAAAGGAAAAAGGGAAAAAAAAAATAGAAGGAAACATGCTTACATTACTGAAATGTTTGTGGACATGCAGTAATGCAAGTAATGGTCACTCTTCTGTAAATCTAAAATGGCTTACTTAAGAATGGGAAAGGGGTGGGATTTTTTTTTTTTTTTTTTCAATAAAAAAAAAAAAAAAAAAAAAAAAGTGTGTGTGTGTGTGTGTGTGTGTGTGACTGCAATAACCTTTGGTGTTAAATAAAAGACTCCCCGAAATCATCTCCATATTCGTTATCCTCTCCATTTCTTCCTCCTCCTCTCACATTTCTTTACTGATCTTTTTTATGTTTGTAATTCTTGATATTATCAAGTTTCCCACCTCCCCTATTATCTCTTTTTGTTGTATATTTTCTATTTCATATGTTCCTATTAGCATTTGTTTCTGAAGTTTCTAATATTGCACTTACTCACTCTACACAGTATATTTGTATATATTATAACTTCTTCATTCCGTTTATATGCAAACAAGTTGAATACTACAGGAAAGGTTTCTTAGGTGCATCTTATGTAATGACTGTTGACATTCGAATTTGACAGTTATCGTTGCAGTTCGTGTCTGTTTCGTAGGCAGTTCATAGCAGCTTATATATTCATATCACTCTGTTGTTTGAGGTCTCTGTAAAAATAATAACCGTCTTGGTGGTGTAATGGTTAAGGTGTCTGAAAATCTGTGTGTGATAACCCAGGTTCGAATCCCGGTGCATGGATCACATATATGCTTTCATTAATTTTCATTGGAGGTGTTTGGTGGTGTGGTGAAATTAATACAAAATAGAATATATATATATATATATATGCTTAGCTTTTTAATTACAACTCACATTAATTATAGGCAGTTGTGTGTGTTATTCGGGAACCTACGTGTGTATCAGCCATGTACAGTATATACTGAAGTGTGTGTATCAGCCATGTACAGTATATACTGAAGTGTGTGTATCAGCCATGTACAGTATATACTGAAGTGTGTGTATCAGCCATGTACAGTATATACTGAAGTGTGTGTATCAGCCATGTACAGTATATACTGAAGTGTGTGTATCAGCCATGTACAGTATATACTGAAGTGTGTATCAGCCATGTACAGTATAGTGAGTTCACTGCTCAATAGGTGGCGTTCTGAGAGTGAGGGTCTGAGTCTGGAGGGTGAGACGGTGAAGCACTTGAGCGAAGCAACCAGCCGCTTCAGAGATGGAGCTGCTTCGAGCCATGATGGATGCTTCGCATGTCTCACTCCCCAGACTGGAACAAGACCTCACGGGCTTCACCGTGTTGAGCGGTGGAATGTACAGGCTGTCAGCCTATGCCCGAGAGGGAGTAGTTGGAATATAGAAAAAAAAAAAAAAAAAAAAAAAAAGTATATACTGAAGTGTGTGTATCAGCCATGTACAGTATATACTGAAGTGTGTGTATCAGCCATGTACAGTATATACTGAAGTGTGTGTATCAGCCATGTACAGTATATACTGAAGTGTGTGTATCAGCCATGTACAGTATTGTTACGACCGGGCACTCGGGTACCCTAGGGCTCTTACACAGGACTCGAGTATGGCTCGCTGCCACAACGGAAACACACGATCCCAACCCCAGAGTACTGCCAGCCGAACAAAAAACGCCACTACCCTCCAGAGTTCTATCTGCTATAACGGGGTATACAAGAACTCGGTACTAGCGTTTCACACAACAGACTAATAACAAGACGGGAGTTATCTAGTCTGGTCAACAATCAAACAAAGAAGAAAGTACTACAACACTAAAGAATAGTGTTGGCCGAAGCCGAAGTAATCCACCCTTGAACTAAGAACTTAAGAAGTCCTCCACCCTCTACTTCGGATCGGCACTATTACGTTACGTTAAACAATAGTCCTCGAGCATCAAGCAAGGAATCTTCTGATAAGTTAGATGCTTCTCGAATACTCATAAGAAGTAAGTATCGGATTTTGAACAGCAATTTAATGAATAACTCACTGGTAATTAAAGGCTTTAAATTGACATAAGAAGAATTATAAGAATAAGCAATAGGATATGGCAGACATTAAGAAGAAGTACTCCGACAATGCACTGGCAATAGCCTACTAAGATTGTGCTCGTGGGCCACTAATCTCTGAAGTAGCTAAGCGTGCCACACATGAAATCAATAGTGCATAAACAATAATATACATAAGGAGAAGCTTCAATACTATGCTGTATCTGCTGGTCGAGCAAAGTCTAGCTGGGATACGTAAGGTTAAGAGACAATGGCTGAGCAAGCGGCTCGTAGCCTAGCAAGGTCCTTAAGACTGTGCGGCCAAATTACGGTAATTGACGGGATGCTCTCTTGAGAGATCCAGATCACTAGTATCTGGTTCTCTCCTGGCGATCCTCTCAAAGTCAAGCAAATGAGATAGCACAGTGTTGGGTGGCACAGGCAAAAGCCCTCACTCGCAACACAGTGCTAAACTCCCACGGTACACAGTCAGAAAGACCACCTAGGCGTTCCACGTCTCCGTTGCAATTGTACTGGTTCAACCGCAACCTAGTACTCATAGGAAATCACAACTCAGAAACCCTATCCCAGTCTAGCATTGCCTAAACCAGCAGAAAACAGGAACATGAATAATCGCACACAGGGAAATGCATATACGAGTGCAACAAACATCAATCAATCCTATTCTAGTTAACCCTTCCAAAAATAGGCTATCTAACAGGCACTTATCTCGTGAGAACTCAAGCGATAATACTTTGGCTGACTAAATCTGCACCAAAGGGGTCATTGGTTAAAAAGGGACGAGAAGAGAAGAAGATAGGCTGTTCAGAGAGTAGAGAAAGTTCACATCAGTCGGAAGAATATGGATAGTTGCAAGGGATATGAGAAGTCGCTCTGCCTGATGAGTTCTGAAGAATGGTGGCAAGAACCTCTCTTTTTATACTCGGCCCTCTAGCGGCATATCTCAAACTACTTAAGGACCGCCCACTAGCAATCATTACGTAATATTCTCTCTCAATCTGGGATCGACAAAGGATTTCCCACGCGCTTAGAAGGAGGAGGGAGGAGGGAATTAGGCCTACCTGCAGCGTGGCGCACTCACTGTTCCCCGTTACGTAATATCTCTCTCTCTCTCCTCTCATCATTACATATAAGTCCCACACACAATACTTATAACTAATGATATAAAATAGAACTCGTTGACTCAGATGAAAACAAAATACATATTTATAATACTTATAGTACAACGGCTCACATAAACTAAGTTAGGAAACTCTACACAGACTACAGCCAAAGTTCCTGCCCTGACGATCCTAGCGAGAGTGGGGCCTGACTGGGCGTTCTGTACAGCATGCTCATACTCGACATGCGTCACACCTCCCCCAAGATTTTACTTGCTCAACCCTGAGCTAAAATCTGATATACAGAACCCCATCAAACCCCTCACACCCAGCGACCGCATGGCACTAAAACAACGCTGAGTTTATCACTAAAACACATCTTATAAAAAAAAAATCACATTTCATAACTCCTCCCAACAATAGTAAAAGACATAATATCATGCTCCCAGAGCGAGCTTACAGCAGCTCAGCCGTTTGATAGTTCGTGGACTACTCAAACTCTATAGGCTATGACAAACTTATACAATTATCTATATAAAAAAAGAAAGAGTTTTTTATATGATTTTTATATTTTAATATGTTTTTTCCGGCTGCACTATAAGGGCAGCCTATTTTCTTCTATACCAAACGCTCAACAATCCTGCTTTACGACCCAATACGCTGGGCTACAACCGCGAGCCAACAAGCACCAAGCGCAAAATACTATTCAAACTAAAGCAGGAGGCTACCCGTGTGTCAATCTACCCAGGATCATATACCCTTGAACGACCATCTGCAACCACGTTGTCACAACCGGCAATATGGCGTATGTCCAGGTTATATACCAATAACCTTAGTGACCACCTGGTCAGCCTCATATTCCGATTGTGAAACTGGTCCAAGATCTTGAGAGGGTGATGATCTGGGTAAACTACAACAACCGGACCATAGGCTGGAACATAGACCTCGAAATGCCCCAGCGCATCATCGTCCTTTTCACTTTCATTCATCAGGTTCTGAAACGTTGCTAGTGCATTCTTAAGTCCGTCAGGCATAACATTGCACTGGTAGGTACTCCCGTCCACAACAAAACCACATACCTCTTTAGCACGCTCGGACAAAGTTACAAGCAACGACCACTCACGACATTCCTTATCCCTCAGACCCTTCGTCCACACGTAATCCAGCTCTGCTTGCACCACAGGCTGTCGAGCAGGATTTATACGGTAGGGAATTAAACTGAGCCTTGCACTATCTCCAGCCTGCATGTCGGATTCTACCCCGTACATCAGGCCTGGAGAAGCAACAAACATGCGAAAGTACTGCCATAGCCTAGTAAACAACTGCCTTGCACTGTCTCCACGAACAACATGCCTAGTGCCCTCCCACAACCCAGCCGAGACCGCAGCTTCTAACCTGTAGTCTCCCTCCTTCTCCACCTTCGTCCCTAGAACAGCCAGGTCATGAGAGGGACAATCAGTACCACCCGTGCAGTCACTCCCACAGTTCATTATTGCTAAGGCTTCCCCGCCGATACCGTACATGCGCACCCCCGCATTCCTTGTGACGACATCTGCCTGCGCAGCATCACCGCTTTCAGCGACATGGCCAGATACAGTCGGTCTATGGTAGGGCTGTTGCATTAGACTAGAGCAGCATTGGGAGGCTATGCGACGACCGGGCACTGCGATACCACAGCCGACCTTACCAATCTGTTCAATGTCCTCCTTTTGACCACCACCCTTGGCAGCCATGGGTCGACCCTGACCTGGCAACCATGCCAAAGCCTCGTCGCCCACCTTAAACCACCGAAACAACGAGGCTAACGGTCTTTCAACAGTCACGTGACCTGCCCGTGGAACATCTTGCACCGCCCGAGTTGTGAGACTCAGGGGCTCGGCACGACCAGTGGGGTATGAACCGAGCTGGTGCTGGAGTGCTGCACACTGCTGCTCAGGCAGGCGCTCTAGCGCTTCCACAGCCACCAGACTCGTGTCCCCCGCCCACGGCTCCGCCGAGACATAACAATCCCTACTCTCCTCCACCTGTGCCCTACTGCCCCCCTCTCCTTCTCCACCTTGGCCGCGGCAGACCAACGCAGGGACAGTAGGCTGCTCAGGTGGTTGCCTCACAAACTCCTCCAACAGGTTCACATGACATGCTTCCCCGTCCTCGTGTTTAATCTCGACAGCACCATTACCACACTTCTGAACTTCCGGATCCTCCAACTGCAGTTTACAAATATCTGAGGGAACCAACTTGTCTAGATGCTTCCGAAGCAACCCAAGTCCTTCCCCAATATCAAACTGAGCAACCCTTTTTTCTCTCCGTGTGCAACGTTGCTGCCTCGGAGTCTCTTCCTGCCCTACCTCCTCACTAGCTGTGACAGGTCCTGGGGCCTCTCCAGACTCTAACATAGGTGCCAATACTGAATCACCCAGGAGAGCCGCCGAGTCAAAACTCTTAAAACCAACTCCAGCTTTAGCCTCCTCCTGTTGATCGTTCCTCTGCTGGTCTGAAGACGGAGGACTAGGCTGTGACACTTTAGCTGCCCGAGCTCGGGTGACAGCACACGCCATGGGTTCTGCCTGGCACCGCTCGACACACTCTTGCTCTTCCCTACTCACGTCGGCCGTCCTCTCGGCAACGACTAAGGGTAGAACCTCAGAAGCGGGCATTGCAAAGTCGTTGCCGAGAAGAAGGTCGACGCCCTCCACTGGCAGTTTCTCCACAATCCCGACATCCAATTCACGTGTCACACCATCCACCTCCAACTCCAACCGCACCAGCGGGTATGACCGAGTTGCATTAATACCCTGCACCACTACCACCCGAGCCACATTTATAGGGTAGCCAGTCAAGTTATTCATCAGAGTCTGGGAAGCACCTGTATCACGCAAGACCTCTACTCCATGCTTGCGCCCCGCCCACATCACGCAACCCCGTCCTCTATGGTCGCAAAAAACATCCTGAGCAGGGTTCGAGCCTCCCAGGTGCTTCTGCATTGGCTGTGCCTCAGCCTCTGACGAACTGCCCCGGGCAAACTCAGAAAACTTCGGAGACACACCAATGTTGCAGGCCAAAGACACAGCTGCTGTAGGTGGTTTGCTAGTACAGACTCTTGCAAAGTGCCCCTTTTCATGACAATGATAACACTCCAACTCCCCTCTGGGCTTCCCTTGGTACTGGGAAGGGCCCGGCCCCTTCTTAAATGGGACGGTGCTAGTCTTGTGGTCAGTCTTGGTATCATAGCTCTTGTACTTGTTTGCATAAGGTATATCACTAACTCGAGGGGGTGGGGCATCACGCCCCTTGTTACCTGCCTCACTACGCTGGGCAGACCCGCACCCACGAATTAGTGATAGCCGGAGGTCAGCCATCTCAGCTGCCTCCTGTAGAGTTTTAGGGTTCTTTTCTTTAATAGTTAAAGTCATATCTGCACCAGTACACTTATAAAACTGCTCGAGCAGAAACAGCTCAGTCAACTGTTCGGCCGTCTCGGCTTTCTCAGAACGTGTCCAGTTTGTAAGTGCATCTTTTAAGTCCCGGGCATGTTCAAGAAAGGTCGCCTCCCTAGTCTTCGTAACACCCCGAAACTTCAATCGATATGTTTCTGGTTGCAACTCGTATGCCCGTAGGACAGCTCTCTTCAATTCTGGGTAGTCAATGCAAGACTCTAAAGGCAGTGCATCATAAGCCTTCAGACCCTTACCCGTAAGTCTTGAGGAAACCAGAGCTGCCCACTTCTCTTCAGGCCAATTATGCTCCCTACACTTCTTCTCAAAACGATTAAAAAATTCTGTGACTTCAGTTTCACTAAATGCCGGCACCAATTTGACTAAGTGATACAAGGACTGTTCTCTTACTTGGCCCTCCCGGCCCATCCGAATCCCTGTCGACTCTGCACGACTCTTATCTAAATCTATTTGAGCACAATACTTCTCTGAGTCGTACCTAAGCTCAGCCTCGTGCCTCCTAGTCTCATTCTCCTGCCTCCTAGTCTCATTCTCCTGCCTCCTAGTCTCATTCTCCTGCCTCCTAGCCTCAATTTTAGCAAGCTCAAGTCTAAATATCATATCTGGAGACAGGCAGGAAGAGGGAGCTGCCACTACTGAAGGAGGGGGGGCAAAAACTGGGGAACCACCATGTGCACCACCCGAGGGCACTCCAATCTGCCAATTCTCATCCCTCTGTGGGAGGGTGCTAACCTCCGGTACTTGAGTGGACGGCACTGTGGGAGTCGAGTGAGAGGGGATCTGGGGAGGAACCCCCCCAAACGCCCTCTCCTCCGAAACCCCATGTCGCCCACGCAACACCCAGGAAATCAGCTCCCCCTTGGACATCCCTCCTACATTGGATAGACCCAAAACCTTGGCTATCAGGTGCAAGCCATAAATATTCACCCCAGTCAACCTCTCCTCCGTCACGTGGTACCGCTTACTCACAAAAACTCTAGCATCCTCCTCACTGATTACTAACGGCACCTCTTCAACTGGCATCTCTCGCTCCTCGTCAATACTAGGGCACGACATACTGAAGTTCACAAAAAATTCTCGAGACAAAAGTGTTAAACTCCCTTATGTAAGCACTAATTACTAAATTAACTGGAGTCTCTTAAATGCTCTCCTAATTGCCTTACAAAAAAAAAAATCTTCAATATGTACGCTAAAGTACGAACAAACAAATGTTGTACAACTCTGCAAAAAATTATACTGTTCACAAAATCCTAAGCAAGGTCGCCATTTGTTACGACCGGGCACTCGGGTACCCTAGGGCTCTTACACAGGACTCGAGTATGGCTCGCTGCCACAACGGAAACACACGATCCCAACCCCAGAGTACTGCCAGCCGAACAAAAAACGCCACTACCCTCCAGAGTTCTATCTGCTATAACGGGGTATACAAGAACTCGGTACTAGCGTTTCACACAACAGACTAATAACAAGACGGGAGTTATCTAGTCTGGTCAACAATCAAACAAAGAAGAAAGTACTACAACACTAAAGAATAGTGTTGGCCGAAGCCGAAGTAATCCACCCTTGAACTAAGAACTTAAGAAGTCCTCCACCCTCTACTTCGGATCGGCACTATTACGTTACGTTAAACAATAGTCCTCGAGCATCAAGCAAGGAATCTTCTGATAAGTTAGATGCTTCTCGAATACTCATAAGAAGTAAGTATCGGATTTTGAACAGCAATTTAATGAATAACTCACTGGTAATTAAAGGCTTTAAATTGACATAAGAAGAATTATAAGAATAAGCAATAGGATATGGCAGACATTAAGAAGAAGTACTCCGACAATGCACTGGCAATAGCCTACTAAGATTGTGCTCGTGGGCCACTAATCTCTGAAGTAGCTAAGCGTGCCACACATGAAATCAATAGTGCATAAACAATAATATACATAAGGAGAAGCTTCAATACTATGCTGTATCTGCTGGTCGAGCAAAGTCTAGCTGGGATACGTAAGGTTAAGAGACAATGGCTGAGCAAGCGGCTCGTAGCCTAGCAAGGTCCTTAAGACTGTGCGGCCAAATTACGGTAATTGACGGGATGCTCTCTTGAGAGATCCAGATCACTAGTATCTGGTTCTCTCCTGGCGATCCTCTCAAAGTCAAGCAAATGAGATAGCACAGTGTTGGGTGGCACAGGCAAAAGCCCTCACTCGCAACACAGTGCTAAACTCCCACGGTACACAGTCAGAAAGACCACCTAGGCGTTCCACGTCTCCGTTGCAATTGTACTGGTTCAACCGCAACCTAGTACTCATAGGAAATCACAACTCAGAAACCCTATCCCAGTCTAGCATTGCCTAAACCAGCAGAAAACAGGAACATGAATAATCGCACACAGGGAAATGCATATACGAGTGCAACAAACATCAATCAATCCTATTCTAGTTAACCCTTCCAAAAATAAGCTATCTAACAGGCACTTATCTCGTGAGAACTCAAGCGATAATACTTTGGCTGACTAAATCTGCACCAAAGGGGTCATTGGTTAAAAAGGGACGAGAAGAGAAGAAGATAGGCTGTTCAGAGAGTAGAGAAAGTTCACATCAGTCGGAAGAATATGGATAGTTGCAAGGGATATGAGAAGTCGCTCTGCCTGATGAGTTCTGAAGAATGGTGGCAAGAACCTCTCTTTTTATACTCGGCCCTCTAGCGGCATATCTCAAACTACTTAAGGACCGCCCACTAGCAATCATTACGTAATATTCTCTCTCAATCTGGGATCGACAAAGGATTTCCCACGCGCTTAGAAGGAGGAGGGAGGAGGGAATTAGGCCTACCTGCAGCGTGGCGCACTCACTGTTCCCCGTTACGTAATATCTCTCTCTCTCTCCTCTCATCATTACATATAAGTCCCACACACAATACTTATAACTAATGATATAAAATAGAACTCGTTGACTCAGATGAAAACAAAATACATATTTATAATACTTATAGTACAACGGCTCACATAAACTAAGTTAGGAAACTCTACACAGACTACAGCCAAAGTTCCTGCCCTGACGATCCTAGCGAGAGTGGGGCCTGACTGGGCGTTCTGTACAGCATGCTCATACTCGACATGCGTCACAGTATATACTAAAGTGTGTGTATCAGCCATGTACAGTATATACTGAAGTGTGTGTATCAGCCATGTACAGTATATACTGAAGTGTGTGTATCAGCCATGTACAGTATATACTGAAGTGTGTGTATCAGCCATGTACAGTATATACTGAAGTTTGTGTATCAGCCATGTACAGTATATACTGAAGTGTGTGTATCAGCCATGTACAGTATATACTGAAGTGTGTGTATCAGCCATGTACAGTATATACTGAAGTGTGTGTATCAGCCATGTACAGTATATACTGAAGTTTGTGTATCAGCCATGTACAGTATATACTGAAGTGTGTGTATCAGCCATGTACAGTATATACTGAAGTGTGTGTATCAGCCATGTACAGTATATACTGAAGTTTGTGTATCAGCCATGTACAGCCATGTAGATCCGACAAGAACCAAAAATATTATTAAAGAGCGTTCCGTGAGTTCTAAAATAACAAATTTAAAGGTTTTCTATGCAAACGCTCGTAGCATACGCAATAAATTTTCAGATTTAGAGGAACTAGTGTTTACAGAAAATTATGATGTGATTGGCATAACAGAATCTTGGCTCAATACAGAAGATAGAGACTTTTTAGAAGAGTATTCACTTCCCGGTTATGTAATGTTTGAGAAAAGCCGAATAAATCGAAATGGAGGTGGCGTTTTACTTTATATCAAAGAAAGTCTTAACCCTACCCTCTTGTCAAAACCTCAAATTGTGAACGTCGACGCATCTTTTGTGCTAATAAAGAATAATAAAGGTACAAAAATAATACTTGCATTAATATACAGACCTCCAGCTCAATCAGTGCAAACTGACCGAGAAATTTACGAACAAATTGCAGATGTAAGTAACTCACAAGATACCGTAATTTTTGGCGACTTTAATTTACCTGTGACCAAGTGGGGCGATACTCTTATTTCACACTCCGGACATGACTTGTATACGAACTTGCAAGAGAGTTCGCTTTATCAATTTGTTCGAACGCCGACCCGTGGTAATAACGTTCTTGACATTGTACTTGCAACAAAAGAAGAATTAATAGAGAATTTGAATGTTGGTGATGAATTTAGTAACAGCGACCATCGTACGAAAACTTTCACTTTAAAGTTTACTAGTAATGAACCAAATAGTAGCATCGAAAAAGTCCCTAATTTCAAGAAAGCAAACTTTCATAAACTTAGAGCTATGTTTAAAGAAACTGACTGGAGCTTTTTAATTAACAATAACGACATAAATACATCTTGGAAGTTATTCGAAACCACTTACCTAAAAGCAGTGCAAGACTGTATACCATCGAAAATACGGCGTCCAGGCCATAATAATAAGCCCAAATGGTGGAATAAAGATATTTCAAACTGCCTGCTTGCTAAAAAATTTGCTAATGATAGATTAAAATCCTCACAAAATGACGAAGAACGGGTGAAATTTGTAGAGCTACGACGCAAAGCCAAAAAGTTAATTAAGCAAAGTAAAAAGACCCTAGAGTTACATATTGCGAATCAAAGTAAAACAAACCCGAAAGAATTCTATAGTTATATCAGAAAGAAAAAAGTAGTTACTTCAACTGTTGGACCGTTAGTCGATGAAAACGGAGAATACACCAAAGACGAAGTACAAATGAGTAATGCCCTCAATACCTTCTTTGCATCAGTTTTTACAACAGAAGACCTCAGTGATATCCCTACACCATCACCGATTCAGATTGATAATTCAGATGTTCTAAGCAATATCACCGTTACAGAGAGAGAAGTATTGAATTGTTTAGATAAACTCAAGGTAAATAAAACGCCTGGACCTGATACAATCTCGCCTAGAGTTCTAAAGGAAGCTAAGGATGAGCTCTCCAAACCACTGACATTACTATTCAATAAATCCTTGCAGTCTGGAACTATGCCTGATCAGTGGAAGCTAGCCAACGTAACACCGATATTCAAAAAAGGCAGCAAATCCCTATCCAGTAACTATCGTCCAATTAGCTTAACCTCAGTTGTATGTAAAATGCTAGAAACGGTCATACGAGACAGACTCGTAAATCACTTAGAGGAAAATAACATACTTAAAGATACTCAACACGGCTTTCGTAAAAAACGTTCCTGTTTAACAAACCTCTTAGACTTCTTCCATGATATCCTCAACCTCTACGATGAGAGTAAAGCTGTAGATATTATATACCTTGATTTTCAAAAGGCCTTTGACAAAGTTCCCCACAAACGTTTACTGCTAAAACTAAAAGCGCATGGAATACAAGACGGTGTGATGAAATGGATAGAAAATTGGCTCAGCGACAGAAAGCAAAGAGTAGTCATAAACGGTAAGGCATCTAAATGGACCAATGTAAGTAGCGGGGTATCCCAGGGATCGGTACTAGGACCAATTCTCTTTCTAATTTACATCAACGACATAGATGAGGGTCTCACCTGTACAATCTCAAAATTTGCTGACGATACAAAAATTGCAAATAGCGTACTCTCAAAAGAACAAGTTGACGATATGCAACACAATCTAGATAAATTGTCATGTTGGGCCCAAGTTTGGCAAATGAGTTTCAATGCGGATAAATGTAAAGTACTACATATCGGATACCTAAATGAGAAAGCAAACTATTCGATGAATGGCACTCAGCTTAAGAATGTAAACAGAGAAACCGATCTGGGAGTAACAATATCGAGTAACCTAAAACCGAGTCAACAATGTTCAGAAGTTGTTAAGAAGGCAAACAAAATAATTGGCTTTATAGGCAGGTCATTTGAGCATAAATCCAAAGAAGTTATCCTAACCCTTTACAATTCCTTAGTCCGCCCTCTTCTGGAATACTGCGTTCAATCCTGGTGCCCTTATTACCAAAAAGATATAAACAAGCTAGAACGAGTTCAGCGTAGAGTTACCAAAATGATACCTAGCCTAAAAAACAAACCATACGAAGAGCGTCTTAGAGAATTAAATCTATTTCCTTTAACCCAGCGCAGATTAAGAGGTGACTTAATTCAAGTGTTCAAAATCATCAAAGGCATCGACAATATGAACTGTAGTAAGTACTTCACTATCGACCAATCTAATTACACGCGGGGAAACGGTTGCAAAATTATTGGTAAATCTTTTAACTCACACGAATCTAAGAATTTCTTCTTCAATCGAGTTGTCAACTTGTGGAATGGGCTTCCCCGAAACGTTATAGACTGCATCACCGTTGATTCATTTAAACTCCGCCTAGACAAATATCTCGCATCAAACCCGCGACTGACTGCGTTTGTAAATGAATAACTTTATTTTATTCCCCCCTCAGTTACTAACCCATCTGTCCCCTACTAACTTCCTAATCCTGCCACGGACATTAGTTCCAGGGCAGTAATTCCCTTTCCAATGTTTCCTTACCCACTCTAAACCACTGTTTGAACACTTGATCCTCAGTGTTTTGGAGGACAAGCAACCTAGAAGGGTCACTAGATCTGTTGTTGCTTGATTTCCTTTGTACTCCTTTGTACTACAGTATATACTGAAGTGTGTGTATCAGCCATGTACAGTATATACTGAAGTGTGTGTATCAGCCATGTACAGTATATACTGAAGTGTGTGTATCAGCCATGTACAGTATATACTGAAGTGTGTGTATCAGCCATGTACAGTATATACTGAAGTGTGTGTATCAGCCATGTACAGTATATACTGGTGTGTGTATCAGCCATGTACAGTATATACTGAAGTGTGTGTATCAGCCATGTACAGTATATACTGAAGTGTGTGTATCAGCCATGTACACTCTATACTGAAGTGTGTGTATCAGCCATGTACAGTATATACTGAAGTGTGTGTATCAGCCATGTACAGTATATACTGAAGTGTGTGTATCAGCCATGTACAGTATATACTGAAGTGTGTATCAGCCATGTACAGTATATACTGAAGTGTGTGTATCAGCCATGTACAGTATATACTGAAGTGTGTGTATCAGCCATGTACAGTATATACTGAAGTGTGTGTATCAGCCATGTACACTATATACTGAAGTGTGTGTATCAGCCATGTACACTATATACTGAAGTGTGTGTATCAGCCATGTACAGTATATACTGAAGTGTGTGTATCAGCCATGTACAGTATATACTGGTGTGTGTATCAGCCATGTACAGTATATACTGAAGTGTGTGTATCAGCCATGTACAGTATATACTGAAGTGTGTGTATCAGCCATGTACAGTATATACTGGTGTGTGTATCAGCCATGTACAGTATATACTGAAGTGTGTGTATCAGCCATGTACAGTATATACTGAAGTGTGTGTATCAGCCATGTACAGTATATACTGAAGTGTGTGTATCAGCCATGTACAGTATATACTGAAGTGTGTGTATCAGCCATGTACAGTATATACTGAAGTGTGTGTATCAGCCATGTACAGTATATACTGAAGTGTGTGTATCAGCCATGTACAGTATATACTGAAGTGTGTGTATCAGCCATGTACAGTATATACTGAAGTGTGTGTATCAGCCATGTACAGTATATACTGAAGTGTGTGTATCAGCCATGTACAGTATATACTGAAGTGTGTGTATCAGCCATGTACAGTATATACTGAAGTGTGTGTATCAGCCATGTACAGTATATACTGAAGTGTGTGTATCAGCCATGTACAGTATATACTGAAGTGTGTGTATCAGCCATGTACAGTATATACTGAAGTGTGTGTATCAGCCATGTACAGTATATACTGAAGTGTGTGTATCAGCCATGTACAGTATATACTGAAGTGTGTGTATCAGCCATGTACAGTATATACTGAAGTGTGTGTATCAGCCATGTACAGTATATACTGAAGTGTGTGTATCAGCCATGTACAGTATATGCTGAAGTGTGTGTATCAGCCATGTACAGTATATACTGAAGTGTGTGTATCAGCCATGTACAGTATATACTGAAGTGTGTGTATCAGCCATGTACAGTATATACTGAAGTGTGTGTATCAGCCATGTACAGTATATACTGAAGTGTGTGTATCAGCCATGTACAGTATATACTGAAGTGTGTGTATCAGCCATGTACAGTATATACTGAAGTCGTACATGATTTATATTTGTTGAAATTATAAAGTAAAGTATGACAAATGTCAATACTCAGAAGTTCTGTTTAGGGGACCCCACCTCGCTTTTTTGTTTCTCTCCCTCTCTCTTGGGCTTGTATTCATTCAGCCCCATTCAGCCTACTGTTTTAAGACGTTTACCCCCATCCAGGTGTCATGTTTTCCTGGGGAGCGGTAGCGAGCCAGCATATATATATATATAATATATATATATATATTGTGACGCACCCAGTGCGTGGCAACGCAACCTGATTGTACTCCTTGGTACTCCACTGTACCGCCACTGTGTGGTACCGCTGTACCGCTGTACCGTGCTGGCTGCTTATATTGAGTGTGACAACGTATAACTATGTTCTTTGTATCTCTGCAAAGGTCTCGTCATGTGCTAACCAGTGGTGGGTTTTGTTTTAAGCCATGTCGAGACCTTCCATTTAATATGTAGTATCAATAGAGAAGTTGATAGATAAGACAATGGGAGTTCAGAGAGAGAGAGTGAGTTAGTTTTCAGAGCGAGAGGGTAGCAACGCGCCACGCTGCCGGAGTGGTGGTTGCCAGATGTATGGACCGGTTGGCAGCCTTGCGCTTATAGTTAGGTGCGACAGGGTTGGTAGTCCATTGCCGCCTGCCTATGCTGCCTGGGTTGCCCATGTTGTCGTACTGCACATTGCCTGGAGGCTCGCTGTGTGTTCCATGATCAGGTTGCCTAGAACCTTTGAGATTCTAACATCCCTTGCCCTCTCTCCCAATTTCTCATGGTTGCACTCTTTCTCTCTGACGACATTACTCTCATTTCATTCTTCTCTCTATTTAAATGCATAACCTTCCCTTGAGGTCCTAAAGGAGTTTCAGCACTCACCTCTCGTATTACTCTTAGGACAAGCATATATTTACATGTATTAGATTTAAGGGGTTAATGTGAACAGCGATCTTCTTGATGAGGATAGTTGGTGAACGTTCTACATGTTCACGAGTTATATGCCCAGCTCATCATCCAATTTGTGACTAGACTAGTGCCATGTGTAAGAGCCCGACCATGCCCAGGAGTTGTCTGTAGAGGGGCGAGGACTTAGCCTTGATTTGCCTACCGAGCCAGGAGCGAGTGCAGTACCAGAGACTACAGCTCGCTCGTAGTGCCGGTATAGTAGAGTAACGTAATTTATCTGTCCTTGTGTTCTCTGCAGTCTTTTCCTGGGTTCTCGCTTTCGGTGCTGGGACTCGTTGTTCCTGTGACTTGGCCTGCTAGCTAGAACACATGGGGATGATGAGTGGGATATATCTTTATTTTACTATGCATTGCAGCTCTCTTTAAGTTTAGGTATGTAACACTTTACAATACACATTACTCACACACAAGACAACACTATTAATACTTTCATGTATCAATTAACTGCACTGTCGTTTTGCTGCTGTGTCCGGAGTTCTATTGCGTAGGGCGCATACGGACTCAGAGGGGAGACAGAGTGAGAGAAGCGAAGTAGCCTATGCGGTAGTAGGCTACCGGCGCAGTACTGTTGCCTGCAACCTTTTAGTTATTCCAAGTATAGATTCATTATTATAATAAGTGACTACTGTTTATGTTCCTTCCATGTGTATTATTAGGTATCTACTGGATCATGAACATCTTGTATGCTACATGCTAGTGCATGTTAGTAGGGGACAGTTATTCTAGTGCACGCGCTTTCAAGTAGGCGTGTACATTTGTCATTTAGCATTTCACTGTCATACCTTTAGCCTGCTTCTATTCTACATTATTAGAGGCTTAATATTAACGTAGTTTCTTGAGTATTGCATTTCTTTAGTAATAACGTAACCTATAAATGTCTGAGGGAGTTTAGCCTCATAGCCTACCCCTGTTGTACACTTTCGCCGAGTTAAGGTACCTCGTTACCATAGACGATAACTCTGTAGGGCGTTGGTGCTTTTGTTGTCTGGAGCATATAGTATTTGGGACTGGAATCGAGCGTGTCGTTGTCACATAAGCCATTTCTGTCCTACGATCAAGAATCCCGAATATGTATTGCCGATCCAGCCGTAACAAAATGGCGACCTTGCCAGGATTTTAGATAATCGACCTTAGAAGCATTATCAAAATCTGACAGGCAACCAACCGACCTGCTACCCTTAGCTGCCACTAATTGCAAAAGGTGCACAACAACTGAAGTGTGAATTATACATAAAACACAATATCGCATGCATCATGCTACAACAATAAAGACTTACAAAACTAAAAAAAAAAATTCTCGTTTATTTTATTGTTTTATAATCTTTTTGGACGGCGTTATGATAGCCTAATTTTACTCCTGCTCAACCCACACACCGTGCACGACTATCCTGGATCATCAACCCTTGATAGACAATCTGCTATCACGTTCTCACTCCCGGCAATATGCTGAATGTTGAGATTATACTCTTGGAGCATTAGGGACCACCTGGTCAACCGCATATTCCGATTGTGAAACTGATTTAGGAATTTCAAGGGATGATGGTCCGTATAAATCGTCACTACCGGGCCGTAGGCTGGAACATAAACTTCGAAATGTTTGAGCGACAAAACGATAGCAAGAAGCTCCTTCTCTATAGTCTAGTAATTCCTTTGTGCCGAATTAAACTTGCGAGAAAAGAAGCTCACTGGGTGTTCCAAGCCCTCGGAATCAGTCTGCAGTAACACTGCCCCGGCACCCACACCGCTGGCATCAGTCGCCAGCTGAAAACTCCTGGAGAAGTCTGGGGCTCTCAAAATCGGATGTGTACACAGCAGGTGCTTGACTAGGTCGAAAGCCCTCTGACACTCCGCAGCCCAACAGAACTTCACTGACTTCGACAGTAGATCAGTTAACGGTGCTAAGACAGTAGAGTATCCCCGGATGAAGCGCCTATAATAGCCTATCATACCTAGGAACCGCATGACCTGGCGCTTAGTGGTGGGCCTGGGAAACATATTGATAGCCTGTATCTTGCTCAGGGGGGGGCACACCCGGCCTAACCCGACCACGAAGCCAAGATACTGCACAGTAGCCTTTACAAACTCGCACTTCCTCAGGTTCACCACCAGCCCAGCATCGTGCAACTTCCCAAACAGGGTCTCTAAGTGCCTTAGGTGATTTTCAAAATCGTCATCATACACTATCACGTCATCAAGGTAGACCGTGCAGTTAGGGATTTCGTCACAAATATCGTTCATCAGGTTCTGAAACGTGGCAGGTGCGTTCTTAAGCCCATAAGGCATTACGTTACATTGGTAGGTCTTGCCATCTACCACAAAACTACAAACTTGCTTAGCTCGGTCCGACAGGGGTACTTGCCAGTAGCCTTTTACAAGATCAATTTTAGTAAGGTACTTTGCATTCCCTATCTTGTCCACGCTGTCGTCAACTCGAGGCAAAGGGTAAGGGTTGGTAGTGGTCAAGCCATTTAGCCTACGAAAATCTATGCAGAACCGCACCTTGCCGTCAGGTTTTGGCTGCAACGTGACGGGTGATGTCCACTTCACATAACCTTCAGTGATCATCCCTCTCTCAACCATGTACTTTAACTCCTCCCGTAAAGCTGGCAACTTTACCGGGGGCACACGGTAGGGCACTGACTTGAAGGGCACATTATCACCGACGTCCACGTCGTGCGTTACCTGAGTAGTGAGACCTGGGTGTTCGGCGAAAACAGAGGGGTATGACCTGAACAGGCCTAGGACAGCAGCACCCTGGTGCTCAGGCAGGTGACTTACAGCTTGCCTAGCCTCTTGTTCAGTATTCCCCGCCCACTGTTCCGCGGAAATGACACAGTCCCAGCTATCCTCCTCAGCAGCATGACTGTCCCCACCTCCTTCTCCACCCTGGCCGCTGCAGGCCAGCACAGGGACAGTGAGAGGCTCTGAGGGGCGTCTCACATACTCTTTCATGAGGTTAACATGACATAACTGATGTTTTTTTCTACGGTCAGGTGTTGCAACGAGATAATCAAGGTCGGACAGTTTCTTAGCCACCACATACGGCCCAATAAACTTGGCAGAAAGGGGGTGTCCAGGCAAAGGTAAAAGCAACATTACCTCCTGACCCACCGAAAACTCCCGAAGCTTCACCTTGGCGTCATACTGGTGCTTCATGACCGCCTGTGCATTAACCAAGTTATTACCTGCCGCTGCCATGCAACCTATAAGTCTCTCCCGGCTCTCAAGGATATATTTAAGTACAGACCCCGGCTTCTCTTCGCCCTCCCAGATCTCTTTCACCATACTTAAAGGTCCTCTCACATTATGGCCAAAGACTAGTTGATTTGGACTGAACCCCAGGCTCTCTCCTGGGACTTCACGTGCAGCGAACAGAACATACGGCAGACCCAAATCCCAATCAGTGTCATGTTCTGCACAGTAACAGCGTAGCATACTCTTCAGGGTCGAGTGCCACCGCTCCAAGACTCCCTGACTCTCGGGATGGTAGGCTGACGACACTACAGAACATATACCGTGCAACTGAAGGGTTTGCTTGAACAATTTGGATGTAAAATTGCTCCCCTGGTCTGACTGCACCTCACGTGGAAATCCATAACGGGAACAGAACAATAATAAGTTTTTAACAACTGCCTTTGCCGAGCCGTTTCTCATGGGGTATGCGTCCGGGTATCTCGTAGCCACATCCATGATTGTCAACAGGAATTTATTGCCACTACTAGTAGGCGGGAAAGGGCCAACCAAATCTACTACAACTTTGCTGAACGGAGGCCCGGTGACAGGTATGGGAAACAAAGGTGCCTTCGGGATGGTCTGGTTAGGCTTCCCCGTTGTCTGGCAGGTCGCACACCCAGCCACCCATGCACAGACATCAGCCTTGACCCCAGGCCACCAGAAAAACCTGCCCAATGCCGCCAATGTTTTTGTTACCCCCAAATGACCCGCCACCGGCACATCATGCGCCAGACACAATAAGGACTCTCTATACTTATTTGGAACAACCACCTGGTCTACTACCCTCGCACCGCCCTCCCACTTCGATTTGGGGTCTAGAAATCTGCGGTACAATATCCTGTTGAGCCTAAAGAAATCTCCCGGCTTCGCATCCCCATCTTCCTCCAACTCTATGGCACCATTGCTATAACGAGCTAGGCTAGCGTCTTGCAGCTGCTGCTCACTAATGTCCCTGGGCGTCAATGCATCAAGATGGTTTTGTAATAAGACATTACCCCGGCTAGTAGGCTCTACTGCCTTAGTGGCTCTCGCTACAGCTCTTGCCTCACGCGAAGTCTTACCCAACTCTGCCTTGTTACACACCATATCTGGGCCAGAGTCAACTCCCGTGTTTATTATAGGTCCAAGTACCGAATCACCGAGAAGTGCAGCAGAATCAATGTCCCTTTTCCTGCCCTTAGCAACCTTCTCCTGATCCTTCCTCCACTGTCCCCGAGGTTGAGTGCTAGGCTGTGCAGGAGCCGCAGAGCGAGATCGGGTTACCACACAGGCCATCTCATCCTGTTGGCACCTCCCAACCCATTCCCGATTCTCACCATCCACGTCGGCCGCCCTCTCGGCAACGACTAAGGGTGGAGTCCCGGAAGTGGGCACCGCAAAGTCGTTGCCGAGAAGAAGGTCGACGCCCTCAACTGGCAAACACTCAACGATCCCTACATCCAGCTCCCTGCACACCTCTCCCACTCTCAACTCCAACCTCACAAGTGGGTATGACCTCGTAGCATTTATACCCTGCACCACAACAACTCTGGCCGCATTTATCGGTTTCCCTGTGAAGTTCCTCAACAAAGTTTGCGAAGCCCCCGTATCCCTCAGCAAGTCAACCCTCCGTAGTTCACTCCCCCAGCTCACAAACCCGTGCCCCCGATGGCTACAGAAAGTGTCCTGGACAGGTGTCGAGCCTTCCGTACGCTTCTTTACCGCGTGTGCCTCAGCTGCTGACAACCTACCCCGGGCAGTTGCTGCAGCCTTCAGAGACACACCGATACTGTGAACCAATGACACCGGCTTAGCGGGAGTGTTACTAGGGCACTCACGTGAATAATGGCCTAGCTTCTGACATTTGTAACATTTCACATCCCCAATGGGCTTCTTCCCTTGTGCGGGCGAAGAAGGGGCCTGACCTTTAGTAAACGGGAGAGGCTTGTGTTTGTAGGTGTTATTAGGTGCAATGCATTTAGTGTGGTTATGTGTGTCATAGGATTTGTTATTATCGAAAACTCTGGTGGGTGGGGTATAGCGCCCCTTCTGCCCTGACTCAGCCCTCTGAGCGGCACCGCAACCACGAATCAATGATAATCTGAGGTCTGCCATCTTGGCAGCCTCCTCTACTGTCTTGGGACATTTTTCCTTAATGTTCAGCGTTAGATCGGTTCCAGTACATTGGTAAAACTGTTCCAGATAGAAAAGTTGCTTAATTTCCTCAGCCGACTCTGCGTGCTCGGACCGAAACCAGTTATTACCTGCATCTGTTAAGTCCCGTGCGTGCTCCATAAAACTGACGTCGCTCTTCTTATTCACGCCACGGAACTTCAATCTATAAGTTTCGGGTTGCAGTTCGTAGGCCCGGAGCACAGCCTCCTTCACCAGTCCATACACGACACTCTCGTCCAGTGACAGTGCATCGTAGGCTTTCAACCCCTTACCCACTAGACGTGATGAAACTAATGCTGCCCATTTAACCTCCGGCCAGTCATACTCACGACACTTCTTTTCGAAACGAGCAAAAAACTCAGTCACTGCTGTCTCATCAAATGCGGGTACTAACTTAATTAAATGCGAAAGTGAGTCTGTAACCCGGTGCCCACCACCGAGATCCGTGGTCTCTACTCTAGACTTCTCGACATCCATTTCAGCCTGGTACCTGGTTGCATCCTGATTGGCTTGGATTCTAGCAACCTCTATGCGTTCTATACTAGCCTGTTGTATCTGTATCTGAGTCTCCTGCAGCTTAAACTTAGCTAGTTCTAGCTGAAATAACATCTCAGGAGACAGGCCTGGGGGGGGAGAGCACAAAATGGGGGATCCACACCGAGACGTGTTTACGGGTAAGCCAGCTTGCCCTTGAGAACCCTCCTGCTGCATCGTGCTAAGACTCGCTGGCTGAGGGCCCAGCTCAGGGGTAGAGTGGAATGGAGGCTTGGAGGGAACCCCCCAAGACCCCACTCCACCCACCGCCCCATCGCCATCACCCAACAAACATGCCACCAAATTCTTCTTGGGCCAACTGTCAGGACAGTCCCGCCCCAAAACTGTGGCTAAACAGCGAAGACCGTAACAATCAATAGCCTGCAGGCGCTGTTCGGTCAAAGGTGTCTGCAAAAATGCCCGGGCATCCCTCTCTCCACTTATAACACTCCCCTCCCTAAACATCTGTTGTACTTGCTGGTTACTAGGCTGTACCGTGTTATCCTCCCCCGTAAATGATGAGTCATTAGACATAGTGCTGGTTATGTGGCTGTTGTGAATGCGTCTATTCACGGTTAGCTAATCTGAATGTGGGAAAATATTGCACCTTAAAAATATAGCATGGAAGTTCAGGACCTAAAATAACTAAAACTAGAAAATCATTAACACGGGATATTTTGGTACCTACAATATCTAACATTTTATTGAATTATAACACGGGAAGTTCGAGTACCTAAAATAACTAAAGCTAAATTAAAATATAACACGGGAAATTCATTCGAGTGCCTAAAATAACTAAAGCTATTGTTACGGCTGGATCGGCAATACATATTCGGGATTCTTGATCGTAGGACAGAAATGGCTTATGTGACAACGACACGCTCGATTCCAGTCCCAAATACTATATGCTCCAGACAACAAAAGCACCAACGCCCTACAGAGTTATCGTCTATGGTAACGAGGTACCTTAACTCGGCGAAAGTGTACAACAGGGGTAGGCTATGAGGCTAAACTCCCTCAGACATTTATAGGTTACGTTATTACTAAAGAAATGCAATACTCAAGAAACTACGTTAATATTAGGCCTCTAATAATGTAGAATAGAAGCAGGCTAAAGGTATGACAGTGAAATGCTAAATGACAAAGGTACACGCCTACTTGAAAGCGCGTGCACTAGAATAACTGTCCCCTACTAACATGCACTAGCATGTAGCATACAAGATGTTCATGATCCAGTAGATACCTAATAATACACATGGAAGGAACATAAATAGTAGTCACTTATTGTAATAATGAATCTATATTTGGAATAACTAAAAGGTTGCAGGCAACAGTACTGCGCCGGTAGCCTACTACCGCATAGGCTACTTCGCTTCTCTCACTCTGTCTCCCCTCTGAGTCCGTATGCGCCCTACGCAATAGAACTCCGGAAACAGCAGCAAAACGACAGTGCAGTTAATTGATACATGAAAGTATTAATAGTGTTGTCTTGTGTGTGAGTAATGTGTATTGTAAAGTGTTACATACATAAACTTAACGAGAGCTGCAATGCATAGTAAAATAAAGATATCACCCACGCATCATCCCCATGTGTTCTAGCTAGCAGGCCAAGTCACAGGAACAACGAGTCCCAGCACCGAAAGCGAGAACCCAGGAACAGACTGCAGAGAACACAAGGACAGATAAATTACGTTACTCTACTATACCGGCACTACGAGCGAGCTGTAGTCTCTGGTACTACACTCGCTCCTGGCTCGGTAGGCAAATCAAGGCTAAGTCCTCGCCCCTCTACAGACAACTCCTGGGCATGGTCGGGCTCTTACACATGGCACTAGTCTAGTCACAAATTGGATGATGAGCTGGGCATATAACTCGTGAACATGTAGAACGTTCACCAACTATCCTCATCAAGAAGATCGCTGTTCACATTAACCCCTTAAATCTAATACATGTAAATATATGCTTGTCCTAAGAGTAATACGAGAGGTGAGTGCTGAAACTCCTTTAGGACCTCAAGGGAAGGGTATGCATTTAAATAGAGAGAAGAATGAAATGAGAGTAATGTCGTCAGAGAGAAAGAGTGCAACCGTGAGAAATTGGGAGAGAGGGCAAGGGATGTTAGAGTCTCAAAGGTTCTAGGCAACCTGATCATGGAACACACAGCGAGCCTCCATGCAATGTGCAGTACGACAACATGGGCAGCCAGGCAGCATATGCAGGCGGCAATGTACTACCAACCCTGTCGCACCTAGCTATAAGCGCAGGGCTGCCAACCGGTCCATACGTCTGGCAACCATTGCTACCCTCTCGCTCTGAAGTCTAACTCACTCTCTCTCTCTGAATTCCTATTATCTCATCTATCAACTTCTCTATTGATACTACATATTAAATGGAAGGTCTCGACATGGCTTAAAACAAAACCCACCACTGGTTAGCAAATGACGAGACCTTTGCAGAGATACAAAGAACATAGTTATACGTTGTCACACTCAATATAAGCAGCCTACACGGTACACGCACCGTGACGGTACAGTGGAGTACCAAGGAGTACAATCAGGTTGCGTTGCTACGCACTGGGTGCGTCACAGTGTAGGAGAGTCATTCACACACACACACGCACACCAGGGCTCTTAAGGGTCGTTTTTTCTGGTCTCCCTTCTTCCGCATGTTTAGCTCCACTAGTTTTCAGATTTTATGACGTTCGAACCATTAGTTTGGCGATTTTAAGACTTTTCGCCCCATTTCTTCGTCAATAATAAGACTTTTCGTGTCATTTAGGTGTCGATTTTTTCCTGGCGAGCGACAGCGAGCCTGTACTTTAAGAAGAATCGGCCTTCGGCCGGGACATTTTTCTATCGAAAAATATATAAATTCATCTTGAAGGAGGGTCTTGGTTTTTTTTTTTTTTTGTTAAAGCTTGATGGAGGTCTAGGGAACAAACTAAAAACTACCCCGGGGAGATCTCCACTTGAGGGATTTTTTTCTTGACCCCTTTTTCCCTCATGTTTAGCCCCATTGCTTTTGATATTATAAAACGTTTGCCCCATTAGTTTAGCGATTTTAAGAACTTTCACCCCATATTAAGACCTTCCGCGCAATTCAGGTGTCGATTTTATCCTGGCGAGCGATAGCGAGCCTGTAATTTAAGAGGAACCGGCCTTTGGCCGGACTTTTTTATACCGAAAAATGTACAAATTTATCTTGAAAGGGACTCAAGGGGGTGTAATTTTAAGCTTGATGGAGGTCTAGTGAACAAACTAAATACCTCCCCTTAAATACCCGGGACAGAACACCTTACACATCATCTCACTTTCACCGGCACTGTTTGCACAATGTATAACGCGGGGTCTGTGTGTGTGGGGGAGTCATTCACACACACACACACACACACACACACACACACACACACACACACACACACCCCCGGGCTCTTTATAGGTGGTCTGTGTGTGTGTGTGTGTGTGTGTGTGTGTGTGTGTGTGTGTGTGTGTGTGTGTGTGTGTGGTTATATTATAATACTTGGGAGAGGGGTGGAATAGCTTATCTAGTGGATGGTTAACTAAGGGGAGATGGGCGTATTTATTAAGGGGAGATGGGCGTATTTATTAAGGGGAGATGGGCGTATTTATTATGGGGAGATGGGCGTATTTATTAAGGGGAGATGGGCGTATTAATTAAGGGGAGATGGGCGTATTTATTAAGGGGAGATGGGCGTATTAATTAAGGGGAGATGGGCGTATTTATTAATGGGAGATGGGTGTATTAATTAAGGGGAGATGGGCGTATTTATTAAGGGGAGATGGGCGTATTTATTAAGGGGAGATGGGCGTATTTATTAAGGGGAGATGGGCGTATTTATTATGGGGAGATGGGCGTATTAATTAAGGGGAGATGGGCGTATTTATTAAGGGGAGATGGGCGTATTTATTAAGGGGAGATGGGCGTATTTATTATGGGGAGATGGGCGTATTAATTAAGGGGAGATGGGCGTATTAATTAAGGGGAGATGGGTGTATTTATTAAGGGGAGATGGGCGTATTAATTAAGGGGAGATGGGCGTATTTAATAAGGGGAGATGGGCGTATTTATTAAGGGGAGATGGGCGTATTAATTAAGGGGAGATGGGCGTATTTATTAAGGGGAGATGGGCGTATTTATTAAGGGGAGATGGGCGTATTTATTCTGTTATCTATTGTTTAGTTTCCTACATAGACCTTCATCACGCTGCAAAAAAGACCACCTAGATAAATTTGTACATTTTTCGGCAGAAAAATGTCCCGGCCGAAGGCCGATTACTCTTAAAAGTACAGGCTCGCTATCGCTCGCCAGGAAAAAATCGACACCTAAATAGCACGAAAGGTCTAATTATTGACAAAGAAATGGGGCAAACTAATGAGGCGAACGTCTTAATATACCCGGGCCAGAACACCTTACACGTCTCCTCACTTTCACCGGTACATTCGTTTATTTTTGTATGTGGATGAGTACAAAGGAGTACAAAGGAAATCAAGCAACAACAGATCTAGTGACCCTTCTAGGCTGCTTGTCCTCCAAAACACTGAGGATCAAGTGTCCAAACAGTGGTTTAGAGTGGGTAAGGGAACATTGGAAAGGGAACTACTGCCCTGCCACTAACGTGGCAGGACTAGGAAGTTAGTAGGGGACATATGGGTTAGTAACTGAGGGGAGGATAAAGTTATTCATTTACAAACGCAGTCAGTCGCGGGTTTGATGCGAGATATTTGTCTAGGCGGAATTTAAATGAATCAACGGTGCTGCAGTCTATAACGTTTCGGGGAAGCCCATTCCACAAGTTGACAACTCGATTGAAGAAGAAATTCTTAGATTCGTGCGAGTTAAAAGATTTACCAATAATTTTGCAACCGTTTCCCCGTGTGTAATTAGATTGGTTGATAGTGAAGTACTTACTACAGTTCATATTGTCGATGCCTTTGATGATTTTGAACACTTGAATTAAGTCGCCTCTTAATCTGCGCTGGGTTAAAGGAAATAGATTTAATTCTCTAAGACGCTCTTCGTATGGTTTGTTCTTTAGGCTAGGTATCATTTTGGTAACTCTACGTTGAACTCGTTCTAGCTTGTTTATATCTTTTTGGTAATAAGGGCACCAGGATTGAACGCAGTATTCCAGAAGAGGGCGGACTAAGGAATTGTAAAGGGTTAGGATAACTTCTTTGGATTTATGCTCAAATGACCTGCCTATAAAGCCAATTATTTTGTTTGCCTTCTTAACAACTTCTGAACATTGTTGACTCGGTTTTAGGTTACTCGATATTGTTACTCCCAGATCAGTTTCTCTGTTTACATTCTTAAGCTGAGTGCCATTCATCGAATAGTTTGCTTTCTCATTTAGGTATCCGACATGTAGTACTTTACATTTATCCGCATTGAAACTCATTTGCCAAATTTGGGCCCAACATGACAATTTATCTAGATTGTGTTGCATATCGTCAACTTGTTCTTTTGAGAGTACGCTATTTGCAATTTTTGTATCGTCAGCAAATTTTGAGATTGTGCAGGTGAGACCCTCATCTATGTCGTTGATGTAAATTAGAAAGAGAATTGGTCCTAGTACCGATCCCTGGGGTACCCCGCTACTTACATTGGTCCATTTAGATGCCTTACCGTTTATGACTACTCTTTGCTTTCTGTTGTTGAGCCAATTTTCTATCCATTTCAACACACCGTCTTGTATTCCATGCGCTTTTAGTTTTAGCAGTAAACGTTTGTGGGGAACTTTGTCAAAAGCCTTTTGAAAATCAAGGTATATAATATCTACAGCTTTACTCTCATCGTAGAGGTTGAGGATATCGTGGAAGAAGTCTAAGAGGTTTGTTAAACAGGAACGTTTTTTACGAAAGCCGTGTTGAGTATCTTTAAGTATGTTATTTTCCTCTAAGTGATTTACGAGTCTGTCTCGTATGACCGTTTCTAGCATTTTACATACAACTGAGGTTAAGCTAATTGGACGATAGTTACTGGGTAGGGATTTGCTGCCTTTTTTGAATATCGGTGTTACGTTGGCTAGCTTCCACTGATCAGGCATAGTTCCAGACTGCAAGGATTTATTGAATAGTAATGTCAGTGGTTTGGAGAGCTCATTCTTAGCTTCCTTTAGAACTCTAGGCGAGATTGTATCAGGTCCTGGCGTTTTATTTACTTTGAGTTTATCTAAACAATTCAATACTTCTCTCTCTGTAACGGTAATATTGCTTAGAAGATCTGAATTATCAATCTGAATCGGCGATGGTGTAGGGATATCACTGAGGTCTTCGGTTGTAAAAACTGATGCAAAGAAGGTATTGAGGGCATTACTCATTTCATGAGGGAAACTATAGAGTCTGCCTGTGACGAGTGCCTCCCCCAGAGTTGAAAGAGTGACAGGGCCAAAAGAAAAGCATGTTCGAGAATTAGTTTTCGCCCACACCGCAAAAAAAAAAAAAAAAAAAAAAAAAAAAAAAAAAACACGGTCATTAATTCAAGAGCTACGAATGATACAAATGTCAGTGTGTTCGTGAGAATTACACAAGTGGAGGTTGCCTGTAACACGAACATTTCTCTGACTTATACGAGTTGCAAGCTTCAACGAAATGTGGCAAATTATTTGACGGTGAACAAATATCTATCTATCTATCTATCTATCTATCTATATACTGTATCGTATATATATTTATTTATTTATTAATATATTTATATTTATAATGTATTATTTACTCAGTACAGCAAATGCACTGTACCTGGGCAACTAGGAATGTGATTGCATAGATAACGAGGTGAAAAATAGCTTAGCCTTAAGGGGAGGTTTTTAGTTGGTTCCCTAGACCTCCATCAAGCTTAAATTTACACCCCCTTGAGTCCCTTTCAAGATAAATTTGTACATTTTTCGGTAGAAAAATTTCCCGGCCAAAGGCCGGTTCCTCTTAAATTACAGGCTCGCTATCGCTCGCCAGGATAAAATTGACACCTTAATGGCACGAAAGGTCTTAATATGGGGTGAAAGTTCTTAAAATCGCTAAACTAATGGGGCAAACGTTTTATAATATCAAAAGCAATGGGGCTAATCATGAGGGAGAAAGGGGTGAAGAAAAAAATCCCTCGAGTGGAGATCTCCCCTTAACCGCACTATGTAATTCAACAAAGAAGGCACATCATGGTAGCTTATCATTGTTGCATGTAACGGGCACCTCAATTATGCAACATATTACAATTGTTGCAGAGGGAGAGAGACATGAATTGCACTTCCCTTTTAAATATTCTCTCTCTCTCTCTCTCACTCACTCTCACTCTCTGTCACTCTCTCTCTCTCTCACTCACTCACTCACTCACTCACACTCTCTCTCTCTCACTCACTCACTCACCCACTCACTCACTCACTCACTCACTCACTCTCTCTCTCTCTCTCTCTCTCACACACACACACACACACACACACACACACACACACACACACACACACACACACACTTTCCAATGAATTAAATATGTCTAAAAAAACAAATATTTTCCTCGAATAAATCCCCAACATAAATATCCCCAAATAATTCCATCCACTCTTGACTATAAAAACAACACATCATACTTTACCAGATATCATTAGTTTCTATCATTTTCGTTTGGCAGCTCGCAAGGAAAAAAATCGACACCTAAATGGCACGAAAAGTCTTAAAATTGCTAAACAAATTAAGCAAAGTCTTAAAATCGCCAAAACTAATGGGACAAACTTCTTACAATCTCAAAATGAATGGGGCTAAACATGAGGGAGAAGGAGGTTCAGAAAACACACCATTATCTGAAGAATACACAGCTCTGAATGGAAGGGGTACACAAGCAAACATCTTTCAGCTCACAAGGAAAGAGAAAATGGCAGATCCCCTTTTAAGAGAACATCACTTTCTATCGGGAGACCCAGGACTAATGTTTCTTCGTGTAGATACCATTTTCTATAACTACATCCATATTTTGTTAAGGGGGTCACCTACTGTTTCTCTCTTTCTCTCCTTTCTCTGGCTGGTATCCATTCGGCCCCATTCAGCCAACTGTTTTAACACGTTTATCCCCATCCAGGTGTCGATTTTTTCCTGGCGAGCGATAGCGAGCCAGCATTGTACGGAGAAATCCGGCTTTGCCGGAGACATTTTTCGATCGAAAAATGTAAAAATTTAGCTTGCTGTAAAAAACTATATATATATGCTGGCTCGCTACCGCTCGCCAGGAAAATATTGACACCTGGATGAGGGTAAACGTCTTAAAACAGTAGGTTGAATGGGGCCGAATGAATACAACCCAGAGAAAGAGGGAGAGACAGAAAAAGAAAAAAACAAAACGAGGTGGACCCCTTAAAATATTGGTTGTAGAGTGTACACAGTTCTGGATGGAAGGGGCACAAACAAACAGTCTTTAAGGGGAGATTTCCACTTGAGGGATTTTTTTCTGGATCCCTTTCTCCCTCATGTTTAGCCCCATTGATTTTGAGATTTTAAGACGTTCGCCCCATTAGTTTGACGATTTTAAGAACTTTCGCCCCATTTATGTAACTTTTAAGATCTTTCGTGCCATATAGGTGTCGATTTTTTTCGTGGCGAGCGATAGCGAGCCTGTAATTTAAGAGGAACCGGCCTTTGGCCGGGAAATTTTTCTACCGAAAAATGTACAAATTTATCTTGAAAGGGGGTCAAGGGGGTATAATTTCAAGCTTGATGGAAGTCTAGGAAACGCACTAAAAACCTCCCCTTAAGCTCACAAGGAAAAAGAAAATTGCAGCCCCTTTCATTCATAATTGCAGCCCCTTTCATTCATAATTGCAGCCCCTTTCATTCATAATTGCAGCCCCTTTCATTCATAATTTCAGCCCCTTTCATTCAAAATTGCAGCCCCTTTCATTCATAATTGCAGCCCCTTTCATTCATAATTGCAGCCCCTTTCATTCATAATTGCAGCCCCTTTCATTCATAATTGCAGCCCCTTTCATTCATAATTGCAGCCCCTTTCATTCATAATTGCAGCCCCTTTCATTCATAATTGCAGCCCCTTTCATTCATAATTGCAGCCCCTTTCATTCATAATTGCAGCCCCTTTCATTCATAATTGCAGCCCCTTTCATTCATAATTGCAGCCCCTTTCATTCATAATTGCAGCCCCTTTCATTCATAATTGCAGCCCCTTTCATTCATAATTGCAGCCCCTTTCATTCATAATTGCAGCCCCTTTCATTCATAATTGCAGCCCCTTTCATGCATAATTGCAGCCCCTTTCATTCATAATTGCAGCCCCTTTCATTCATAATTGCAGCCCCTTTCATTCATAATTGCAGCCCCTTTCATTCATAATTGCAGCCCCTTTCATTCATAATTGCAGCCCCTTTCATTCATAATTGCAGCCCCTTTCATTCATAATTGCAGCCCCTTTCATTCATAATTTATTTATATATGAATTATTGTGAACTGTCTTCGTGGCGCAATGGATAAATGCACTGAATTTCGGTGTGAGCATCCTAGGTTCGAATCCCTGGACTGCCACATGTATTTGTTGATTTCATTAATTGAGTTTAGAGGAATAAAGTCGGTTGGTGGAGGGAACATAATTATTTATGTGTTTTTTATGTGTTTAGCTTGCTCCCTAGACCTCTATCAAGCTTTAAACTAAAACACCCCTAGACCCCTCGACAGTTGTACATTTGTTGATAGAAAAATGTCGGTTCCTCCAAAATTACAGGCTCGCTATCGCTCGCCAGGAAAAGTTCCACACCTAAATGGCACGGAAGGTCTTAAAATCGACAAAGAAATGGGTCGAGACGTCTTAAAATCACCAAACTAATGGGGGGGGGGGGGGGGGGCGAACGTCTTACAATCTCCCAAACTAATGGAGCTAAACCACCCCATAAAATATTTTGGTTGGCTAGTACACAGCTCTGAATGGGACACACAAGCAAACATCTGTCAACTCACAAGGCAACAGAATATTGCACACCCTTTTAATTAAGGGGAGGTTTCCACTTGAAGGACTTTTTTCTTGACCCCTTTCTCCCTCATGTCTAGCCCCATCGCTTTTGAGATTTTAAGACGTTTGCCCCATTAGTTTGGTGATTTTAAGAATTTCCGCCCCATTCTGTCAATTTTAAGACCTTTCGTGCCATTTAGGCGTCGATTTTATCCTGGCGAGCGATAGCGAGCCTGTAATTTAAGAGTAACCGGCCTTCGGCCGGGAAATTTTTCTACCGAAAAATGTACAAATTTATCTTGAAAGAGGGTCAAGGGGGTGACATTTTAAGATTGCTGGAGGAGTAGGAAACAAACTAAAAACCTCCCCTTAAGAGACCATAACTTTCTATTGGGAGACCCAGGACTAATGTTTCTTTGTATAGAGACCATGTTTTAAACCAATACTCCTATGACGACACCATGTCACGGAAGAACCTCTCTCATATAGCTAAATGTAAGGCGTTAGTAATACTTGGCTATCTAGGCTACGATAGGCAATATTATAGGCTCTGTCATGTATCAGTACTCATAATACTTGGTTCGATATTGCGAATGGTAATACCCTTTTATGTGTTTAGCAATACTGTGGTTAGTACTTTGTGATGCTAATCTTCAGTGTTTAGAGCGTATTGTATCTATCTATCTATTACCTGACGCCGTAATTGTTTCTTTTACAAAAGTGGAAGTGGTTTTATGCAAATTTTACACTTATTCGCTCAGTTGCAATTTAAAGATTAAGTAACTATATTCAACCTCTCGACATTAAACATTAAATACACAAGATATTGGCTATACTGGTAAATGTATCTTAACTCTCCTCACAGATGGTTGGGTGAGCCAGCCATGTTTACGTTAGCGAGTTAGTGAATGACTTTGAGAGGACGGGAGTGGTGAAAGTGGTGGTGTGTGGTGTGCTGGAGAATGGACCACGGGGTATTAGGTACACTTGCCCAATTAAGGGGAGATGGTTCACTTTGGGGGCGATTTTTGCATGTATTCATTATTTTTGCATGTATTCATTATTTGTGCATGTATTCATTATTGTTGCATGTATTCATTATTTTTGCATGTATTCATTATTTGTGCATGTATTCATTATTTTTGCATGTATTCATTATTTGTGCATGTATTCATTATTTTTGCATGTATTCATTATTTTTGCATGTATTCATTATTTTTGTATGTATTCATTATTTTTGCATGTATTCATTATTTTGCATGTATTCATTATTTGTGCATGTATTCATTATTTTTGCATGTATTCATTATTTTTGCATGTATTCATTATTTTTGCATGTATTCATTATTTTTGTATGTATTCATTATTTTTGCATGTATTCATTATTTTTGCATGTATTCATTATTTTTGTATGTATTCATTATTTTTGCATGTATTCATTATTTTTGCATGTATTCATTATTTTTGCATGTATTCATTATTTTTGCATGTATTCATTATTTTTGCATGTATTCATTATTTTTGCATGTATTCATTATTTTTGCATGTATTCATTATTTTTGCATGTATTCATTATTTTTGCATGTATTCATTATTTTTGTATGTATTCATTATTTTTGCATGTATTCATTATTTGTGCATGTATTCATTATTTTTGTATGTATTCATTATTTTTGCATGTATTCATTATTTTTGAATGTATTCATTATTTTTGCATGTATTCATTATTTTTGCATGTATTCATTATTTTTGTATGTATTCATTATTTTTGCATGTATTCATTATTTTTGCATGTATTCATTATTTTTGTATGTATTCATTATTTTTGCATGTATTCATTATTTTTGCATGTATTCATTATTTTTGCATGTATTCATTATTTTTGCATGTATTCATTATTTGTGCATGTATTCATTATTTTTGCATGTATTCATTATTTTTGCATGTATTCATTATTTTTGCATGTATTCATTATTTTTGTATGTATTCATTATTTGTGCATGTCTATCTATCTATCTATCTATATACTCTGGCCCAATCCCCATTTTGGGGGTAGCCGACTCAAGACAGAGCAAGAACAGGGAAAACACAAAAACAACATAAAACAAAAAAAAATAAACACAGATAAAAAGCACAAACTCACACACATCCAGGTCACCCAGGAGAAGACCCAGAGACCAGGGTTACCAAGGTCGCTCCAGCACTCCCCCAGCCCCTGACCACCCGGAGAGGTTCCGATCTCGGCAGGCAGACATGCAGCGGAGCCAAAGCCACAAGCCCTCCCACCACACTTCCAGGCACACCCTTCATATTAATCGTCCCCCCGGGCCAGGCGCCTGATGGACTATTATCTAGTCGAACTTGCGCCCGACCCCTTACTCCAAATGACCACGTGTTCACTCAACTATTCACAAGCATTCTCCATTCACTCCTGTCCACCACCACTTCCCCTGCCTGATCTATAGTCATTCCTCTATCATCCAAAGCCTTTCTTACACAGTCTCTCCATCTCAATGGGGGTCTTCCTGCCCTTCTATCTCCCCTTGTACCTGACTCACATATTCTCTTTGTAAGCCTTTCATCTCCCATTCGTTCAACATGACCATACCAGCTCAGCACCCTTCTGTCCACTCTGGCTGACAAATGTTCCTGCTGCCCCACTCTCCTACGTATCTCTTCATTCCTCAATCTGTCTCTACGAGTAACTCCACACATACTCCTCAAGCAGCTCATCTCCATCACATCCAGCCCTCTTTTCTCCTTTTTCTTCAGAGCCCATGTCTCAGCCCCATACATCACTGTTGGCACAACAATTCCTTGATACAGTGCACTTTTTACTTTCACTCCAAGATTTCTCGTCTTCCACATACTTCCCATTGCTCCGAAAACCTTCCTTCCTTCACACACTCTCTGTTTTACCTCCACTTCCATACCTCCACTCCTGCTTATCGTTCCTCCTAGATATTTAAAACACTCTACTTGTTCCAATATTTCCCCATCCAGCCTCACATCTAGATTCACCCTATGCTCTCCCCTATTACACACCATTACTTTACTTTTATTGACGTTCACCTTCAGTTTCCTCCTTCCACAAACCACACCAAACTCTTTGACTGCCCGCTGCAGTTTCTCATCAGAATCCGCCACCAATGCTGTGTCATCAGCGAACAGCAACTGATTCAACTCCCAATCTCTACCATTCTTTCCTACTAAACCCAATCCTCTTCCCATAGTTCTCCTTTTCACCTCCCTCACCACACCATCCATAAACATATTAAACAGCCATGGTGACATTACACAACCCTGTCGCAAACCTACCTTTACCTCAAACCATTCACTCAACTCACAATTTCCTACTCTCACACATGCTCTGCTCCCTTCATAAAAACTCTTAACTGCTTCTAACAAATTTCCTCCTATTTCATAAATCCTTAACACCTTCCACATTGCTTCACGGTCCACACGATCATACGCTTTTTCCAAGTCCATAAAAGCCCAAAATATCTCCTTATGCTTCTCTAAATACTTCTCGCATAACTGTCTTACTGCAAACATCTGATCCACGCACCCTCTTCCCCTCCTAAAACCGCACTGTTCTGCTCCTATTGCAACTTCCGTACACTTTATTATCCTCTCTATCAACACCCTGCCATACAGCTTTCCAACCACTGACAATAAACTAATACCTCTATAACTTGAACACTCCTGCCGATCTCCCTTCCCCTTGTACAACGGCACAATACATGCACTCTTCCAGTCTATTGGTACCATTGACACAACAAAGCACACATTGAAAAGTCTCACCAACCAATCTATTATCACATCTCCACCCTTCTTTATACACTCCACAGCAATACCATCCAAACCTTCTGCTTTTCCCGCTCTCATTTGTTTCACTGCTTCTTTCACCTCATTTTCCTCAATCCTTTCATTCATTCCCTGCCACCTGGGTGGCCTGGGTAACCTATCTCCATCCACCTCTGCTTCAATCACTGCTTCTCTTCCATCTCTTGTATTTAACAAAGATTCAAAATACTCGGCATATCTTTTCCTCACTTTAACTGGTTCCACTAGTAATTCTCCATTTTCATCTTTCACTGACTCTTCCCTCTTTTGTCCTCCTTTCCTTACTTTATTTACCTCCTTCCAGAACATCTTCTTTCGTTCTTCAAAATTCTCACTCAGCCTTTGGCCCCACCTTTCGTTTGCATCTTTTTTCGCTTCTCTAATTTTCCGTTTTGCCTCTCTCCTTTTCTCCTTGTACCTCTCCCATACCTCAACACTACCATCCTGTAAAACCCTCTCAAAACACTGTCTCTTCTCCTCAACTGCCTTTCTCACCGTATCATTCCACCACTCGCTTCCCTTCCTGATACCTCTGCCTCCTACTTTCCTTTTGCCGCATACTACCTCTGCACTTGCTTTCACTCCTTCCTTAAACTGTTGCCATTCAACCTCTACTTCTCTCTCTTCCATCTCTCTCACTTCCATCCACTTTTCATTTAGTCTTTCCTTGTACTCCCTCTCTTTTTCACTCTTCTCTAACTCACTAACTTTTATTACCTCTCTTACTTCACGCTTGTCTCTTATTCTCCTGTAACTCTTAGCTTTCCCTCCACCAGGTAATGATCTGACATACCCTCCGCCTCACCTCTCATCACATTCACATCCAGCAGTCTACACAATCTTTCCCTTGTCACCAGCACATAATCCATCAATGCCCTCTCTACAATCTCTCCCCTCACAAGTCTATGCCAGGTGTACTTGTGTATACGCCTTTTTTTGTATACGCCTTTTTGCATGTATTCATTATTTTTGCATGTATTCATTATTTGTGCATGTATTCATTATTTTTGCATGTATTCATTATTTTTGCATGTATTCATTATTTTTGCATGTATTCATTATTTGTGCATGTATTCATTATTTTTGCATGTATTCATTATGTTTCTAGTTCCCTCCCTAGACCTCCATCAAATACAAAAACAAAACATCTATTAGATCCCCCTTCCACTGTAGATATATTTGTACATTTTTCGGTAGAAAAATTTGCCGGCCGAAGGCCAGTTCTTCCAACATCACAAGCTCACTATCGTTCGCCAGGAAAACATCGACACCTAAATGGCACGAAAGGTCTTGATATAGAAATGGGTCGAAAGGTTTTAAAATCGACAAACTAATAGGGCAAACGTCTTAAGGGGAGGTCTCCACTTGAGGGATTGTTTTCTTGACCCCTTTCTCCCTCATGTTTAGCCCCATTGCTTCTGATATTATAAAACGTTTGCCCCAATAGTTTAGCGATTTTAAGAACTTTCACCCCATATTAAGACCTTTCGTGCCATTCAGGTGTCGATTTTATCCTGGCGAGCGATAGCGAGCCTGTAATTTAAGAGGAAGCGGCCTTAGGCCGGGACATTTTTCTACCGAAAAATGTACAAATTTATCTTGAAAGGGACTCAAGGGGGTGTAATTTTAAGCTTGATGGAGGTTTAAGGAACAAACTAAATACCTCCCCTTAACATCTCAAAACAGATGGGGCTAGACATGAGGGAGAAGGGTGGGTCAGCTTGGGCAGGAAGGACTAAGTGGTAGCTAAAAGAATTAATAGAGATATTTGATAAAGCTTAGGGAAGGACTATATAATATATGTGGCACGTCAACTATAATCGAGACAGTCTGTAGCCTCTTGATGGCTAGACGTCCTTCCGAAGCTGAATAAAACCCGTCTAATACTTGCTAGAATGTACTGAAAAGGATAGTCACCGGTACTGAAAGGGATATGCAGAAAGGGATAGTCACCGGTACTGAAAGGGATATGTAGAAAAGGATAGTCACCGGTACTGAAAGGGATATGCAGAAAGGGATAGTCACCGGTACTGAAAGGGATATGTAGAAAAGGATAGTCACCGGTACTGAAAGGGATATGCAGAAAGGGATAGTCACCGGTACTGAAAGGGATATGTAGAAAAGGATAGTCACCGGTACTGAAGGGGTTATGTAGAAAACACTATCGTGTATTGGTTGCATTCAATTATAGCGACCATCACTCTCTTGACTTTGGGGGGAGACACTTGTTACAGGCAGCTCTACCTTTTGTCTCCTTCATACAAACAGAAAAAGAAACTCGCGCACGGGATGAAGGAAAGCCGATGTCTGTTTGTGCTGGGTGTTGTGTCAGTGTGTGTGTGTGTGTGTGTGAATTGAATTAAATTAATTTTTGAATTGAATTGAATTGAATTGAATTAAGTATATTTTGTTCAGACTTAGGTAGGCCACAAATCGTCCACCCTAACCTCTGTAACTCGCGAAGGGCTAGAGCAAATGGCCTGTCATTTTCCGAACCTTATCCTTGGCTGACCCTTCCCAAATGGTCGAACTATTTGCTGGATTACTCTAGTTGTTTGTGAGTTATAGAGGTCATTGTTCAAGAGGTTTGGCCAACTTATTTGGAACAAGGTATATAGAGGGACAACCACTGATAACGGTAAAGATTGTCTCCAACAACCCTCTGACTTCCACCTACCCTTCCTCCCTTCCTAATATAAATACAATCGTCTAAGAACGGCCAGAATACATTGCTAAAACGCGTGACATACTGTATAACTAAGGCAGCAACCACTGAGACGGTTCGGTTAAGGGGAGGTATTTAGTTTGTTCCCTAGACCTCCATCAACCTTAAAATTACACCCCCTTGAGTCCCTTTCAAGATATATTTGTACATTTTTCGGTAGAAAAATTTCACGGCCAAAGGCCGGTTCCTCTTAAATTACAGGCTCGCTATCGCTCGCCAGGATAAAATTGACACCTGAATGGCACGAAAGGTCTTAATATGGGGTGAAAGTTCTTAAAATCGCTAAACTAATGGGGCAAACGTTTTATAATATCAAAAGCAATGGGGCTAAACATGAGGGAGAAAGGGGTCAAGAAAACAATCCCTTAAGTGGAGATCTCCCCTTAAGGGGAGGTTTTTAGTTAGTTTCCTAGACTTCCATCAAGCTTAACATTACACCCCCTTGAGCCCCTTTCAAGATAAATTTGTACATTTTTCGGTAGAAAAATGTCACGGCCGAAGGCCGGTTCCTCTTAAATTACAGGCTCGTTATCGCTCGCCAGGAAAAAATCGACACCTAAATGGCACGAAAAGTCTTAAAATTGACAGAAATGGGCGAAAGTTCTTAAAATCGCCAAAATAATGGGGCAAACGTCTTAAAATTAGAAAAACAATGAGGCTAAACATGAGGGAGAAAGGAGCCAGAAAAAAAACCCTCAAGTGGAAATCTCCCCTTAAACTTTCGACAATTGTTCTAAATAACTACAGTACGCTCTTGTGCTAATCTACCTAACTACGGTTCCATAACACTCCACAACTTTCCCTTCAAGTGAGGTTCAACCGGTTCAGTCCCCTACTAGTATAGAACCAACCCCTACCATGATCCCAGTGCCGCATAGCCCCCCCCCCCCCCCCGGAACCCCCCCAGGAAACAGGGGGAAGCCGACCACTGTGGCAGTTCAATAGGACTTTCTACTATTGTTCTTAATAGCATGTATCTAATTTGATCTACATAACTGCTACCGGTACTCACGTTGTTAAGTTACTAGAGTTGTATGTGTGTGTGTGTATGTGTGGGAGTGTGGGTGTGGGTGTGTGTGGGTGTGTATACGTTTAATTGGTAAGATTCCGTGTAGTTCAACCGGTTCAATCCCAGTAAAGAAACTCCCACTACCATGTTCCCAGAGTGCCGCAGTATGGGCCCCCTAACCCCCTCCTCCCCCCATAAAGGGACCAGGGGATGAGGGGGGGGGGGGGTCACTGTGGCGCCGCTAGGTCTGTGTAGCCAGGAGAACGGTCGATTCGCCCTACAGTCTATTCGGGTCTGCACTAACTAACGAAGGTCATTTCGTTCACTCCATGGCCTCTCTGCTCTACTGTCCAAAAGAGCTATACCACAATACACACACACACACACACACACACACACACACACACACACACACACACACACACACTAAAAAACAATCCCTCATTGTTTTTGTCGATGAGTTTTCTTTTGTTTACTAAAGTCTTATCGACCATACTCAAGTTGTTTAGGAAGCACTATGAAGTCATGCATAACAAACACCGGATAACAAACACCGGATGAGGAGGAGCACTTTAAGGGGAGATATCCACTTGAGGGACTTTTTTCTGGACTCCTTTCTCCCTCATGTTTAGCCCCATTGCTTTTCTAATTTTAAGAAGTTCGCCCCATTATTTTGATGATTGTAAGACCTTTCGCCCAATTTATGTCACTTTTAAGACCTTTCGTCCCATTTAGGTGTCAATTTTTTCCTGGCGAGCGATAGCGAGCCTGCAATTTAAGAGGAATCGGCCTTCGGCCGGGACATTTTTCAACCGAAAAATGTACAAATTTATCTTGAAAGGGGGTCAAGGGGGTGTAATTTCAAGCTTGATGGAAGTCTAGGAAACACACTAAAAACCTCCCCTTAACCACAACGTTTCGCATATAATTTGTATCAGACATTCCCATGTTGAAGTTATATGCGAAACGTTGACACAACACGTAAGGCAGGGTTGTGATACGAAGATACTACAAAGCAATACCCATTAATAGCCATTAATTATATAACAACAAATATGTAACAAAAATAGGGATACATATTAGGAAAAATAGGGATAACTAGGGATAAATATTAGGAAAAATAGGAATAAATAGGGATAAATATTAGGAAAAATAGGGATAAATATTAGGAAAAATAGGGATAAATATTAGGAAAAATAGGGATAAATATTAGGGAAAATAGGGATAAATATTAGGAAAAATAGGGATAAATATTAGGGAAACAGAATTAGACCTATGCATTTGATCTCGAAGTGTGTAAACCCCATATATAATAGTGCCTCTCTCTCTCTCTCTCTCTCTCTCTCTCACAAATAACAAGGAACAAAAATTCCTGGGAGCGAAACTTCCACCCCCAACGAGATCCCTCTCTTTCTACCACCTCCCTCCACATGTTACACGTCTCGTTAATCACAGTCTTCTAATATACAACTCACATTGCCTTACCCCCCCTGACCTTCTTGAAATACCCACTAAATATATTCAATCTCACAATCTCACGCTTACAAAAAATACAAAACAAAGCCCTAAGATTCGCCACAAACCAAAGACAACCCCTATACAATGACGACACAACAAATACACGAATACACAAACACACTACCATTAAATATCCGACTCCATAGACAAGCTAGATCTATCACAAGACCCAACTCTAGAGAAAATTAAGGACAATTATGCACAACAACCAAATTTAAGATTCAACAACTGGTTTAAAAGCAGTCTAAATAAAATAAACACAGAAGAACCACAGCCAATTTATTAAAGGAAAACAAAGGAAAGAAAAAGGAAAGAAAAAAGAAAATAAACAAACAAACACACAGTTTATGTTCAGTATATTAAGTGTTGGTTGACGACCGTTTGACTTCAATGTTCTCTTCGAGCGGTAAGTCCCTGGAAACGAGTGCATTATTTGAAGCTTCATTCGGTGTTTAATCAATTCTTGATAATAATAACAATCATACCTTAGTTCCTTAGCTAGCTACCATACAGCAAACATAAATAAAATACACCACTTGCCCCAACACAAAAAACATATGTTTCAAACACACAACATAGCAAGGTGGTCTGCCCACCAACTGTTACTCTCCTACTTTCCTTCAAACTTTCCTCCTTTTCTCTTCCCTCTCCCCCCGTCTCCTTTCCCCCCTTAGACCCACCTAGGCTCAAAAAAGGAAAAAGAAAAAAGAAAAGAAAGAAAGGGGGAGGAAGGAAAACAAAAATTAGATACCAACCATGCAGACTATAATACGTTCGTTGTGTATAGGTACGAGGCGATCACAAGACACCTTAGCTCCCAGTGCACAACGAACCGGA
>JBAKBP010013474.1:0-12500 GCA_037953745.1 Lithodes maja | reverse complement strand
GCGAGGACGGCAACCTACAAAGGAATTAAATACTAATCCGTCAAGAATCGCGAATTTGGATAAAGCTCCACCAACACGACCCAAATTCAAAACCGTCAGGGATAACGACCGAGGACCGAGGACAGCCATGAATGTAAATGTAGATCCGACCAGAACCAAAAATTCGATGAAAGAACGTTCTGCGAGTTTTAAAACCGCAACTTTAAAGGTTTTCTATGCAAACGCTCGTAGCATACGCAATAAATTTTCAGATTTACAGGAACTAGTGTTTACAGAAAATTATGATGTGATTGGCATAACAGAATCTTGGCTCAATACAGAAGATAGAGACTTTTTAGCAGAGTATTCACTTCCCGGTTATGTAATGTTTGAGAACAGCCGAATAAATAAAAATGGAGGTGGCGTTTTATTTTATATCAAAGAAAGTCTTAACCCGACCCTCGTGTCAAAACCTCAAATTGTGAACGTCGACACATCTTTTGTGCTAATAAAGAATAATAAAGGTACAAAAATAATACTTGCGTTAATATACAGACCTCCAGCTCAATCAGTGCAAACTGACCGAGAAATTTACGAACAAATTGCAGATGTAAGTAACTCACAAGATACCGTAATTTTTGGCGACTTTAATTTACCTGTGACCAAGTGGGGCGATACTCTTACTTCACACTCCGGACATGACTTGTATACGAACTTGCAAGAGAGTTCGCTTTATCAATTTGTTCGAACGCCGACCCGTGGTAATAACGTTCTTGACATTGTACTTGCAACAAAAGAAGAATTGATAGAGAATTTGAATGTTGGTGATGAATTCAGTAACAGCGACCATCGTACGATAACTTTCACTTTAAAGTTTACTAGTAACGAACCAAATAGTAGCATCGAAAAAGTCCCTAATTTCAAGAAAGCAAACTTCCATAAACTTAGAGCTATGTTTAAAGAAACTGACTGGAGCTTTTTAATTAACAATAACGACATAAATACATCTTGGAAGTTATTCGAAACCACTTACCTAAAAGCAGTGCAAGACTGCATACCATCGAAAATACGGCGTCCAGGCCATAATAATAAGCCCAAATGGTGGAATAAAGATATTTCAAACTGCCTGCTTGCTAAAAAATTTGCTAATGATAGATTAAAATCCTCACAAAATGACGAAGAACGGGTGAAATTTGTAGAGCTACGACGCAAAGCCAAAAAGTTAATTAAGCAAAGTAAAAAGACCTTAGAGTTACATATTGCGAATCAAAGTAAAACAAACCCGAAAGAATTCTATAGTTATATCAGAAAGAAAAAAGTAGTTACTTCAACTGTTGGACCGTTAGTCGATGAAAAAGGAGAATACACCAAAGACGAAGTACAAATGAGTAATGCCCTCAATACCTTCTTTGCATCAGTTTTTACAACAGAAGACCTCAGTGATATCCCTACACCATCGCCGATTCAGATTGATAATTCAGATGTTCTAAGCAATATCACCGTTACAGAGAGAGAAGTATTGAATTGTTTAGGTAAACTCAAGGTAAATAAAACGCCAGGACCTGATACAATCTCGCCTAGTTCTAAAGGAAGCTAAGAATGAGCTCTCCAAACCACTGACATTACTATTCAATAAATCCTTGCAGTCGGGAACTATGCCTGATCAGTGGAAGCTAGCCAACATAACACCGATATTAAAAAAAGGCAGCAAATCCCTACCCAGTAACTATCGTCCAATTAGCTTAACCTCAGTTGTATGTAAAATGCTAGAAACGGTCATACGAGACAGACTCGTAAATCACTTAGAGGAAAATAACATACTTAAAGATACTCAACACGGCTTTCGTAAAAAACGTTCCTGTTTAACAAACCTCTTAGACTTCTTCCACGATATCCTCAACCTCTACGATGAGAGTAAAGCTGTAGATATTATATACCTTGATTTTCAAAAGGCCTTTGACAAAGTTCCCCACAAACGTTTACTGCTAAAACTAAAAGCGCATGGAATACAAGACGGTGTGTTGAAATGGATAGAAAATTGGCTCAGCAACAGAAAGCAAAGGGTAGTCATAAACGGTAAGGCATCTAAATGGACCAATGTAAGTAGCGGGGTACCCCAGGGATCGGTACTAGGACCAATTCTCTTTCTAATTTACATCAACGACATAGATGAGGGTCTCACCTGCACAATCTCAAAATTTGCTGACGATACAAAAATTGCAAATAGCGTACTCTCAAAAGAACAAGTTGACGATATGCAACACAATCTAGATAAATTGTCATGTTGGGCCCAAATTTGGCAAATGAGTTTCAATGCGGATAAATGTAAAGTACTACATATCGGATACCTAAATGAGAAAGCAAACTATTCGATGAATGGCACTCAGCTTAAGAGTGTAAACAGAGAAACCGATCTGGGAGTAACAATATCGAGTAACCTAAAACCGAGTCAACAATGTTCAGAAGTTGTTAAGAAGGCAAACAAAATAATTGGCTTTATAGGCAGATCATTTGAGCATAAATCCAAAGACGTAATCCTAACCCTTTACAATTCCTTAGTCCGCCCTCTTCTGGAATACTGCGTTCAATGCTGGTGCCCTTATTACCAAAAAGACATAAACAAGCTAGAACGAGTTCAACGTAGAGTTACCAAAATGATACCTAGCCTAAAGAACAAACCATACGAAGAGCGTCTTAGAGAATTAAATCTATTTCCTTTAACCCAGCGCAGATTAAGAGGTGACTTAATTCAAGTGTTCAAAATCATCAAAGGCATCGACAATATGAACTGTAGTAAGTACTTCACTATCGACCAATCTAATTACACGCGGGGAAACGGTTGCAAAATTATTGGTAAATCTTTTAACTCACACGAATCTAAGAATTTCTTCTTCAATCGAGTTGTCAACTTGTGGAATGGGCTTCCCCGAGACGTTATAGACTGCAGCACCGTTGATTCATTTAAATTCCGCCTAGACAAATATCTCGCATCAAACCCCCGTCTGACTGCGTTTGTAAATGAATAACTTTATTTTATCCTCCCCTCAGTTACTAACCCATATGTCCCCTACTAACTTCCTAGTCCTGCCACGTTAGTGGCAGGGCAGTAGTTCCCTTTCCAATGTTCCCTTACCCACTCTAAACCACTGTTTGGACACTTGATCCTCAGTGTTTTGGAGGACAAGCAGCCTAGAAGGGTCACTAGACCTGTTGTTGCTTGATTTCCTTTGTACTCCTTTGTACTCCTTTGTACATAAGTTTGCTCAATCAACCTCTCGAGTCCAAAGATCGAATCCCAAACCCCATCCCTAAAACTCTCTGGCTTCCTAGACAGTTTGGTCCCGGTCCTCCAGGCCTTGGGGACTTAAAGGGAGATTTTCACTTGAGGGATTTTTTCTTTACCCCTTTCTCTCTCATGTTTAGCCCCATTGCTATTGAGATTTTAAGATGTTCGCCCCATTAGTTTGGCGATTTTAAGAACTTTCACCCCATTTATGTCACTTTTAAGACCTTTCGTGCCATTTAGGTGTCGATTAGGATATTAAGGGGAGGTTTTTAGTTTTGTCCCTAGATATCCTTCAAGCTTAAGATTACACCCCCTTGACCCCCCTTTCAAGATAAATTTGTACATTTTTCGGTAGAAAAATGTCCCGGCTGAAAGCCGGTTCCTCTTAAATTACAGGCTCGCTATCGCTCGCCAGGATAAAATCGACATCTAAATGGCACGAAAGGTCTTAAAATTGACAGAAATGGGTTGAAAGTTCTTAAAATCGTCAAAATAATGGGGCAAACGTCTTACAATTAGAAAAACAATGGGGCTAAACATGAGGGAGAAAGGAGTCAAGAAAAAAATCCCTCAAGTGGAAATCTCCCCTTAAAGGGGGGATGGTTCACTTTTTGGGCGATTTTTGCATGTATTCATTATTTTTCTAGTTTCCTCCCTAGACCTCCATCAAATTTAAAAAAAACATCCATTAGATCCCCCTTCTAGATTAATTTGTACATTTTTCGGTAGAAAAATGTCCCGGTCGAAGGCCGGTTCTTCCAACATTCCAGGCTCACTATCGTTCGCCAGGGAAACAAAAATCGACACCTAAATAGCACGAAAGGTCTAAATATTGACGAAGAAATGGAGCGAAAGGTTTTTAAATCGATTAACGAATGGGGGCAAACATCTTAACATCTGAAAACAAACTAATGGGGTGCTAAACATGAGGGAGAAAGCGGTCCAGAAAAACCGGCCCATCCCTCCTTTAAGACGTTAAAGGTAAAAATATCAAAATCCCATGGTCAAATATTGGTCATACACAAAATTACATATAGAAAATAAATATATGTAAGTATATATATATATATATATATATATATATATATATATATATATGTAATATATATTGTGACGCACCCAGTGCGTGGCAACGCAACCTGATTGTACTCCTTGGTACTCCACTGTACCGCCACTGTGTGGTACCGCTGTACCGCTGTACCGTGCTGGCTGCTTATATTGAGTGTGACAACGTATAACTATGTTCTTTGTATCTCTGCAAAGGTCTCGTCATGTGCTAACCAGTGGTGGGTTTTGTTTTAAGCCATGTCGAGACCTTCCATTTAATATGTAGTATCAATAGAGAAGTTGATAGATAAGACAATGGGAGTTCAGAGAGAGAGAGTGAGTTAGTTTTCAGAGCGAGAGGGTAGCAACGCGCCACGCTGCCGGAGTGGTGGTTGCCAGACGTATGGACCGGTTGGCAGCCTTGCGCTTATAGCTAGGTGCGACAGGGTTGGTAGTCCATTGCCGCCTGCCTATGCTGCCTGGGTTGCCCATGTTGTCGTACTGCACATTGCCTGGAGGCTCGCTGTGTGTTCCATGATCAGGTTGCCTAGAACCTTTGAGATTCTAACATCCCTTGCCCTCTCTCCCAACTTCTCACGGTTGCACTCTTTCTCTCTGACGACATTACTCTCATTTCATTCTTCTCTCTATTTAAATGCATAACCTTCCCTTGAGGTCCTAAAGGAGTTTCAGCACTCACCTCTCGTATTACTCTTAGGACAAGCATATATTTACATGTATTAGATTTAAGGGGTTAATGTGAACAGCGATCTTCTTGATGAGGATAGTTGGTGAACGTTCTACATGTTCACGAGTTATATGCCCAGCTCATCATCCAATTTGTGACTAGACTAGTGCCATGTGTAAGAGCCCGACCATGCCCAGGAGTTGTCTGTAGAGGGGCGAGGACTTAGCCTTGATTTGCCTACCGAGCCAGGAGCGAGTGCAGTACCAGAGACTACAGCTCGCTCGTAGTGCCGGTATAGTAGAGTAACGTAATTTATCTGTCCTTGTGTTCTCTGCAGTCTTTTCCTGGGTTCTCGCTTTCGGTGCTGGGACTCGTTGTTCCTGTGACTTGGCCTGCTAGCTAGAACACATGGGGATGATGAGTGGGTGATATCTTTATTTTACTATGCATTGCAGCTCTCTTTAAGTTTATGAATGTAACACTTTACAATACACATTACTCACACACAAGACAACACTATTAATACTTTCATGTATCAATTAACTGCACTGTCGTTTTGCTGCTGTGTCCGGAGTTCCGTTGCGTAGGGCGCATACGGACTCAGAGGGGAGACAGAGTGAGAGAAGCGAAGTAGCCTATGCGGTAGTAGGCTACCGGCGCAGTACTGTTGCCTGCAACCTTTTAGTTATTCCAAGTATAGATTCATTATTACAATAAGTGACTACTGTTTAAGTTCCTTCCATGTGTATTATTAGGTATCTACTGGATCATGAACATCTTGTATGCTACATGCTAGTGCATGTTAGTAGGGGACAGTTATTCTAGTGCACGCGCTTTCAAGTAGGCGTGTACATTTGTCATTTAGCATTTCACTGTCATACCTTTAGCCTGCTTTTATTCTACATTATTAGAGGCTTAATATTAACGTAGTTTCTTGAGTATTGCATTTCTTTAGTAATAACGTAACCTATAAATGTCTGAGGGAGTTTAGCCTCATAGCCTACCCCTGTTGTACACTTTCGCCGAGTTAAGGTACCTCGTTACCATAGACGATAACTCTGTAGGGCGTTGGTGCTTTTGTTGTCTGGAGCATATAGTATTTGGGACTGGAATCGAGCGTGTCGTTGTCACATAAGCCATTTCTGTCCTACGATCAAGAATCCCGAATATGTATTGCCGATCCAGCCGTAACAAAATGGCGACCTTGCACAAGATTCAGTAGTATCCTATCACATGTTTTTTGGAGAACTATTCTATGCTACCTAGTAGAGCTGGCTAGAATTTTCTTGCATATTGGAGGAATTTTTATTGTGTCATTATTGTATTGGTGGACTTGCAGATTGTTTCGTTGGGGGTGTCTAGAGTAGAGTCATTCAAGCATCTTTAACATTTTGTGAGTCGAGACTGCAATTAGTAATAAGCACTTCTTTTTTTTTTATGAACAGCAATTGTATAACCAGCACTATGTCTAATGACTCATCATTTACGGGGGAGGATAACACGGTACAGCCTAGTAACCAGCAAGTACAACAGATGTTTAGGGAGGGGAGTGTTATAAGTGGAGAGAGGGATGCCCGGGCATTTTTGCAGACACCTTTGACCGAACAGCGCCTGCAGACTATTGATTGTTACGGTCTTCGCTGTTTAGCCACGGTTTTGGGGCGGGACTGTCCTGACAGTTGGCCCAAGAAGAATTTGGTGGCATGTTTGTTGGGTGATGGCGATGGGGCGGTGGGTGGAGTGGGGTCTTGGGGGGGTTCCCTCCAAGCCTCCATTCCACTCTACCCCTGAGCTGGGCCCTCAGCCAGCGAGTCTTAGCACGATGCAGCAGGAGGGTTCTCAAGGGCAAGCTGGCTTACCCGTAAACACGTCTCGGTGTGGATCCCCCATTTTGTGCTCTCCCCCCCCCAGGCCTGTCTCCTGAGATGTTATTTCAGCTAGAACTAGCTAAGTTTAAGCTGCAGGAGACTCAGATACAACAGGCTAGTATAGAACGGATTAAGCTGCAGGAGACTCAGATACAACAGGCTAGTATAGAACGCATAGAGGTTGCTAGAATCCAAGCCAATCAGGATGCAACCAGGTACCAGGCTGAAATGGATGTCGAGAAGTCTAGAGTAGAGACCACGGGGCGTCATCTCGGTGGTGGGCACCGGGTTACAGACTCACTTTCGCATTTAATTAAGTTAGTACCCGCATTTGATGAGACAGCAGTGACTGAGTTTTTTGCTCGTTTCGAAAAGAAGTGTCGTGAGTATGACTGGCCGGAGGTTAAATGGGCAGCATTAGTTTCATCACGTCTAGTGGGTAAGGGGTTGAAAGCCTACGATGCACTGTCACTGGACGAGAGTGTAGTGTATGGACTGGTGAAGGAGGCTGTGCTCCGGGCCTACGAACTGCAACCCGAAACTTATAGATTGAAGTTCCGTGGCGTGAATAAGAAGAGCGACGTCAGTTTTATGGAGCACGCACGGGACTTAACAGATGCAGGTAATAACTGGTTTCGGTCCGAGCACGCAGAGTCGGCTGAGGAAATTAAGCAACTTTTCTATCTGGAACAGTTTTACAAATGTACTGGAACCGATCTAACGCTGAACATTAAGGAAAAATGTCCCAAGACAGTAGAGGAGGCTGCCAAGATGGCAGACCTCAGATTATCATTGATTCGTGGTTGCGGTGCCGCTCAGAGGGCTGAGTCAGGGCAGAAGGGGCGCTATACCCCACCCACCAGAGTTTTCGATAATAACAAATCCTATGACACACATAACCACACTAAATGCATTGCACCTAATAACACCTACAAACACAAGCCTCTCCCGTTTACTAAAGGTCAGGCCCCTTCTTCGCCCGCACAAGGGAAGAAGCCCATTGGGGATGTGAAATGTTACAAATGTCAGAAGCTAGGCCATTATTCACGTGAGTGCCCTAGTAACACTCCCGCTAAGCCGGTGTCATTGGTTCACAGTATCGGTGTGTCTCTGAAGGCTGCAGCAACTGCCCGGGGTAGGTTGTCAGCAGCTGAGGCACACGCGGTAAAGAAGCGTACGGAAGGCTCGACACCTGTCCGGGACACTTTCTGTAGCCATCGGGGGCACGGGTTTGTGAGCTGGGGGAGTGAACTACGGAGGGTTGACTTGCTGAGGGATACGGGGGCTTCGCAAACTTTGTTGAGGAACTTCACAGGGAAACCGATAAATGCGGCCAGAGTTGTTGTGGTGCAGGGTATAAATGCTACGAGGTCATACCCACTTGTGAGGTTGGAGTTGAGAGTGGGAGAGGTGTGCAGGGAGCTGGATGTAGGGATCGTTGAGTGTTTGCCAGTTGAGGGCGTCGACCTTCTTCTCGGCAACGACTTTGCGGTGCCCACTTCCGGGACTCCACCCTTAGTCGTTGCCGAGAGGGCGGCCGACGTGGATGGTGAGAATCGGGAATGGGTTGGGAGGTGCCAACAGGATGAGATGGCCTGTGTGGTAACCCGATCTCGCTCTGCGGCTCCTGCACAGCCTAGCACTCAACCTCGGGGACAGTGGAGGAAGGATCAGGAGAAGGTTGCTAAGGGCAGGAAAAGGGACATTGATTCTGCTGCACTTCTCGGTGATTCGGTACTTGGACCTATAATAAACACGGGAGTTGACTCTGGCCCAGATATGGTGTGTAACAAGGCAGAGTTGGGTAAGACTTCGCGTGAGGCAAGAGCTGTAGCGAGAGCCACTAAGGCAGTAGAGCCTACTAGCCGGGGTAATGTCTTATTACAAAACCATCTTGATGCATTGACGCCCAGGGACATTAGTGAGCAGCAGCTGCAAGACGCTAGCCTAGCTCGTTATAGCAATGGTGCCATAGAGTTGGAGGAAGATGGGGATGCGAAGCCGGGAGATTTCTTTAGGCTCAACAGGATATTGTACCGCAGATTTCTAGACCCCAAATCGAAGTGGGAGGGCGGTGCGAGGGTAGTAGACCAGGTGGTTGTTCCAAATAAGTATAGAGAGTCCTTATTGTGTCTGGCGCATGATGTGCCGGTGGCGGGTCATTTGGGGGTAACAAAACCATTGGCGGCATTGGGCAGGTTTTTCTGGTGGCCTGGGGTCAAGGCTGATGTCTGTGCATGGGTGGCTGGGTGTGCGACCTGCCAGACAACGGGGAAGCCTAACCAGACAATCCCGAAGGCACCTTTGTTTCCCATACCTGTCACCGGGCCTCCGTTCAGCAAAGTTGTAGATTTGGTTGGCCCTTTCCCGCCTACTAGTAGTGGCAATAAATTCCTGTTGACAATCATGGATGTGGCTACGAGATACCCGGACGCATACCCCATGAGAAACGGCTCGGCAAAGGCAGTTGTTAAAAACTTATTATTGTTCTGTTCCCGTTATGGATTTCCACGTGAGGTGCAGTCAGACCAGGGGAGCAATTTTACATCCAAATTGTTCAAGCAAACCCTTCAGTTGCACGGTATATGTTCTGTAGTGTCGTCAGCCTACCATCCCGAGAGTCAGGGAGTCTTGGAGCGGTGGCACTCGACCCTGAAGAGTATGCTACGCTGTTACTGTGCAGAACATGACACTGATTGGGATTTGGGTCTGCCGTATGTTCTGTTCGCTGCACGTGAAGTCCCAGGAGAGAGCCTGGGGTTCAGTCCAAATCAACTAGTCTTTGGCCATAATGTGAGAGGACCTTTAAGTATGGTGAAAGAGATCTGGGAGGGCGAAGAGAAGCCGGGGTCTGTACTTAAATATATCCTTGAGAGCCGGGAGAGACTTATAGGTTGCATGGCAGCGGCAGGTAATAACTTGGTTAATGCACAGGCGGTCATGAAGCACCAGTATGACGCCAAGGTGAAGCTTCGGGAGTTTTCGGTGGGTCAGGAGGTAATGTTGCTTTTACCTTTGCCTGGACACCCCCTTTCTGCCAAGTTTATTGGGCCGTATGTGGTGGCTAAGAAACTGTCCGACCTTGATTATCTCGTTGCAACACCTGACCGTAGAAAAAAACATCAGTTATGTCATGTTAACCTCATGAAAGAGTATGTGAGACGCCCCTCAGAGCCTCTCACTGTCCCTGTGCTGGCCTGCAGCGGCCAGGGTGGAGAAGGAGGTGGGGACAGTCATGCTGCTGAGGAGGATAGCTGGGACTGTGTCATTTCCGCGGAACAGTGGGCGGGGAATACTGAACAAGAGGCTAGGCAAGCTGTAAGTCACCTGCCTGAGCACCAGGGTGCTGCTGTCCTAGGCCTGTTCAGGTCATACCCCTCTGTTTTCGCCGAACACCCAGGTCTCACTACTCAGGTAACGCACGACGTGGACGTCGGTGATAATGTGCCCTTCAAGTCAGTGCCCTACCGTGTGCCCCCGGTAAAGTTGCCAGCTTTACGGGAGGAGTTAAAGTACATGGTTGAGAGAGGGATGATCACTGAAGGTTATGTGAAGTGGACATCACCCGTCACGTTGCAGCCAAAACCTGACGGCAAGGTGCGGTTCTGCATAGATTTTCGTAGGCTAAATGGCTTGACCACTACCAACCCTTACCCTTTGCCTCGAGTTGACGACAGCGTGGACAAGATAGGGAATGCAAAGTACCTTACTAAAATTGATCTTGTAAAAGGCTACTGGCAAGTACCCCTGTCGGACCGAGCTAAGCAAGTTTGTGGTTTTGTGGTAGATGGCAAGACCTACCAATGTAACGTAATGCCTTATGGGCTTAAGAACGCACCTGCCACGTTTCAGAACCTGATGAACGATATTTGTGACGAAATCCCTAACTGCACGGTCTACCTTGATGACGTGATAGTGTATGATGACAATTTTGAAAATCACCTAAGGCACTTAGAGACCCTGTTTGGGAAGTTGCACGATGCTGGGCTGGTGGTGAACCTGAGGAAGTGCGAGTTTGTAAAGGCTACTGTGCAGTATCTTGGCTTCGTGGTCGGGTTAGGCCGGGTGTGCCCCCCCCTGAGCAAGATACAGGCTATCAATATGTTTCCCAGGCCCACCACTAAGCGCCAGGTCATGCGGTTCCTAGGTATGATAGGCTATTATAGGCGCTTCATCCGGGGATACTCTACTGTCTTAGCACCGTTAACTGATCTACTGTCGAAGTCAGTGAAGTTCTGCTGGGCTGCGGAGTGTCAGAGGGCTTTCGACCTAGTCAAGCACCTGCTGTGTACACATCCGATTTTGAGAGCCCCAGACTTCTCCAGGAGTTTTCAGCTGGCGACTGATGCCAGCGGTGTGGGTGCCGGGGCAGTGTTACTGCAGACTGATTCCGAGGGCTTGGAACACCCAGTGAGCTTCTTTTCTCGCAAGTTTAATTCGGCACAAAGGAATTACTCGACGATAGAGAAGGAGCTTCTTGCTATCGTTTTGTCGCTCAAACATTTCGAAGTTTATGTTCCAGCCTACGGCCCGGTAGTGACGATTTATACGGACCATCATCCCTTGAAATTCCTAAATCAGTTTCACAATCGGAATATGCGGTTGACCAGGTGGTCCCTAATGCTCCAAGAGTATAATCTCAACATTCAGCATATTGCCGGGAGTGAGAACGTGATAGCAGATTGTCTATCAAGGGTTGATGATCCAGGATAGTCGTGCACGGTGTGTGGGTTGAGCAGGAGTAAAATTAGGCTATCATAACGCCGTCCAAAAAGATTATAAAACAATAAAATAAACGAGAATTTTTTTTTTTAGTTTTGTAAGTCTTTATTGTTGTAGCATGATGCATGCGATATTGTGTTTTATGTATAATTCACACTTCAGTTGTTGTGCACCTTTTGCAATTAGTGGCAGCTAAGGGTAGCAGGTCGGTTGGTTGCCTGTCAGATTTTGATAATGCTTCTAAGGTCGATTATCTAAAATCTTGGGGGGGCTGTGACGCACCCAGTGCGTGGCAACGCAACCTGATTGTACTCCTTGGTACTCCACTGTACCGCCACTGTGTGGTACCGCTGTACCGCTGTACCGTGCTGGCTGCTTATATTGAGTGTGACAACGTATAACTATGTTCTTTGTATCTCTGCAAAGGTCTCGTCATGTGCTAACCAGTGGTGGGTTTTGTTTTAAGCCATGTCGAGACCTTCCATTTAATATGTAGTATCAATAGAGAAGTTGATAGATAAGACAATGGGAGTTCAGAGAGAGAGAGTGAGTTAGTTTTCAGAGCGAGAGGGTAGCAATGCGCCACGCTGCCGGAGTGGTGGTTGCCAGACGTATGGACCGGTTGGCAGCCTTGCGCTTATAGCTAGGTGCGACAGGGTTGGTAGTCCATTGCCGCCTGCCTATGCTGCCTGGGTTGCCCATGTTGTCGTACTGCACATTGCCTGGAGGCTCGCTGTGTGTTCCATGATCAGGTTGCCTAGAACCTTTGAGATTCTAACATCCCTTGCCCTCTCTCCCAACTTCTCACGGTTGCACTCTTTCTCTCTGACGACATTACTCTCATTTCATTCTTCTCTCTATTTAAATGCATAACCTTCCCTTGAGGTCCTAAAGGAGTTTCAGCACTCAC